>LTAE01002878.1:0-27521 GCA_001647135.1 Pontederia paniculata | reverse complement strand
TACTTCTTATATGCCTACTAGATTTCAATTAGCTGATCTATTCACAAAAGCACTTGGTAGAGATCGATTTCAGCTTTTGTGTGGCAAGTTAGACATTCGTAATCCGAACGCTCCAACTTGAGGGGGAGTATTAGATTTCAAAATCTATTTAGTTCGAATTTCAGTATCAAAGATATAACAAAATGAGATATTGTATATATCTAATTTAGTTTTATTATGAGATTTTATTTTCTGCAGATCTAGTTTAGATTTGATTTAGTTGTGAGATTTTATTTTTAATTCTGTATATCCTTGTATAAATACACAGTATGAAAAATGAAAATTTATGAAACTTTATTATTCTTTCTATCGAAGTTTTCGTACTTTTAACTTTTAAAATCACTCTCTCAATTACTTGTTGTTACTAATTTAAACTACTTTTGGTGTGGGTAATATGAAAAATATTTATTTGAATTATAATATCTTTGGTATAGATATAATGTGTAATATTGTAATTTTTTTTGTGTGTAGTGGAATATCAACTGAAGATTGTGATAATATGCTATCTTGATGTAGTCGAATTCAAAGATTGAAACTTAGAGTTCAATTATAATTTCATAGTCATAAAATATTTTACATTTTAATATGCTGATTTTTTTGTTTAAAATATTAATGTTTCAAAGTAAGCCCGATTTGAAAATTTGAAAATCTCATAGGTAATCTTTTTTGTCTTTGAACAATTTAAGATGTTTTTTATGTTTGAAAACTCATCTGAAATTTATAGGTCAATCTTTTATATGAAAAAAAAAAAAATCAACCTACCCCAGCCACGTCTAGGAAATCCTGATCACATTCGGACCTAATCATGTACTATATTATAACATATTTTATATCCAAATTTACTAAAACTCAGATTATTTATTATATATTTTTAAAAGATAACATATTATATTAGTATATATGTAACTTAATCATTTAGTATTTTATTTTATCAGATTTATTATATTATTTTTTTATTAAAATTGAACAGAGCCAATCAAGGCATCTTATTTCCACATTTTGAATTTTCAATATAAACTGATTGAAACGGGACCGGGATGGTCTCGATTCGGTTCCGAACTCGACTTTAGTTAGGACTACAAAGCATATTTTAGTCTTGTGAATCAATAACAAAACATAAAACTGATAAGAAAAAGAGATTTGTAAGATTTGATTTTGAAATGAAGAGTTAAATGGTGCTGGGGCGTTTGGTGGTTCAAGAAAGTTTAGAACATTAGATTACTCTATCAACAGAAGAACTTCCTTATCAAAATGACAGGCTGATAAACTTGAAATTAAAAAGTATTTTTAACCTTAGATCAATTATTTCTTGGCAAATCTTATTCTAGGAGTAACTTGAGTGTAGCCAAATAGCATCTATAGATGTGTTTGCTTTAGAATAAAATTATAACTACAATGTCTAGGAATAATGTTAAAGTAGAATATAAATAAATTTCTTATTCTAAAAACTACTAAAATACAATCAGCCATTGTTTTTAATCATCACAAACGAATATCTATTCTTATCAAGAGTAATAATTCTTTTAGGCGTGAAAGTGATTCATGTCGGATGATTTTTTTTTGCATAGAAAAGCTGGCATATAAATTTGTGGTGATTTTTAAAATCCTATAATTATTTAAAGACAAAAAAACTGATCTATGCGATTTTCGATTTATTTTAGTTTGGGGCATACTTAAAAACACTGATAATTCAAAAATAAAAAAAAATCATCATATTAGAAGTTCTACATTCCAATTGTTCAATTCAACTATACCAAATCAACATATTATCACACGTTCGACTACACCAATATAATTTACAACATGCTATTACTCGAGACAATTATATTGAAATATTAAAATTCAAATAAATAACTTTCATAATAACCACATAAATAATATTTTCAATTAGTAATATAATAAATCTAATGAAGACGGAGAGAGTGTTTTAAAGGGTAAAAGTTAAGAAATATTATTTTAAAAAATACGAATAATATTTATATTTTATTTAAAATCTAATACATATTCTTTAATTTGGTTCAGATGAGGCTCCTTCAATTTTTTTTGTTAGGAGCCTTAATTTAATCGGATAACTTTATTTCTTCAAAAAAATCACCATAATTTATAATTTTTAATCCGTTTTCAAAATAACATTATTTTGGAATCAACTTTTTCGAGCCAACATTCACTAATAAGAGCAATAAAATAAATTTTATCTAAAATAATGATTTTAAAATTTGAACTCGAATTACTAATTTTCGATAATTCATCTTAAAAAGATAGACTCGCTATTCATAATTACTAATTTTGGGACCGGATTTAACTTCCCGTCCGTCAATCCATACGAGTCGTTATCACCCAATCCAACAATACGAAATCCCTACCGTCGGATCTGGTCGTATTATCCACCACATTTTTTACTACTTCCACCGCCACTTGGAGCAAACAGTGCAAGAGGCCCATACGAATTCACAAGAATGGCGACGGGGTTCGACCTCCAGGGCCTCGGTCGCGTCTTGGCCGCGCTGGCGGCGGCCTTCTTCCTCCGCTCCATCGCCGGACCCGGACCGCTCATCGGCCCCGCGGTCGACGAGGAGTCCCCGGACGACGACAATGACGCTGCCAATGCCGGAGGAGGCGACGAAGAGGCGCCCGACTCAGCCGGGGTGCCTCCGGTCACCATCAAGTGGAGCGGCATCAGCTGCGCTCTCTCCGACAAGAAGGGCAAGCGGGTGAGCTGTTTACTTTATTTTAATCTGTGGCTAAGCGCTGGTAGTTGATTAGTATTTTTTTTTTGCAATATAAAATTCAAAAACCCCTTGCTTGTAAGCTCTGGATTTTAGCAAAAAAGAAGTGTTATTTTCCGCATGGTATATTGACTGAATTCAGGTAAATGGTAGTAATTCGAAAGGAGACTAATTTATAGTGTTGAGATGAGATGGCAACCGTAAAGATGCATCTTTGAATAATTTGTGTAGATTGTATGATTAATGTTTGGTTGCATGTTTGAAACATGATATGTGATTGTTCATGATTGTGGGATGTTATCTCTAGGTGAGGTTTCTGCTTAATAATGTGAGTGGAGAGGCGACACCGGGACGATTGCTCGCCATCATGGGGCCTTCGGGTTCGGGGAAGACCACTTTGCTTAATGTTCTTGCAGGTCAGCTCACATTTTCACCACGCTTGCATCTTTCCGGGCGCTTGACAGTTAATGGGCGCTTGATTTCTCAGCAAGGTTTTAAGTAAGCTCATTGGAATTTTTATTCTTGAGCTCTTAATTAACCATGACAATATAATTGTGAATGATGACTCAATGGACTCATTAGTTATGCAGATTCCTATTTGATTGTGTTTTTTACTTGGATTTGTCTTTCAGGTCTGCTTATCTGAGGCAGGAGGACCTTTTCTTCTCTCAATTGACAGTGCGCGAAACGTTATCACTTGCTGCTGAGCTCCAGCTTCCTAATAGTATATCAGCGAAAAGGAGGGATGAGTATGTGAATGATCTCTTGTTCCGCATGGGCCTGGTAAGTGTATGAGCCTCAAAAGAGAAAGATGGAAAAATAAAATCACCAGATGCAAAATACTACATTGGCCCGTTCACGTTCTAAATCTTCCATCCATATGAACTTTATATAGACACATGAACTTGCCACTAACATAATCGACCTAATTCAACCTGAACTCCAGAAGGTTGTAAAACTCTGGTTGGGAAAATGAATACAAATCAGTCAAATTCTACTCAGTAAAGTACTTGGTTGGAAGAACATAAACAAATTGGTGCATCAAATTCTTTACATGTATTTGTTCTTGTTGTTATCTTCATGCTCCTGCATATGCTTATCTTTTCTTGTTTAATTTTTGTCATTTACACATTTGAGAAAAGATCAGTTGTGCTGATTCTATTGTTGGAGATGCAAAAGTTCGTGGAATCAGTGGCGGTGAAAAGAAGCGTCTCTCACTTGCTTGTGAACTTATTGCTAGTCCATCTGTGA
The DNA here is from genome assembly GCA_001647135.1 of Pontederia paniculata. Lineage (NCBI taxonomy): Eukaryota > Viridiplantae > Streptophyta > Magnoliopsida > Commelinales > Pontederiaceae > Pontederia > Pontederia paniculata. Next base: position 23,505 of record LTAE01002878.1, on the reverse strand, counting down.
TATTTGCAGATGAACCCACAACAGGTATCATCCATCATATCATCTTCACGTGTTTATTCTCGAATTAGCTATATGTATTTTTAGTATAGCACAAAACAACTTGACTTGAAATTTAATGATTGATATACATGTTTGAATCTACACTTCATGGGAACAGCACATTATGTAAACTTACATTTAACTAACATGCATCGTCAATTCAAATAGTCTTAAATAACATGCATTGTCAATTCAAACTTACTTTTCAATATTATGTAAACTTACTTTTAAATAACACTTTTCTTTCTTTCAGCTGCAAATCATGATAGTTTTTAAGTATTTCTAATGATTAGTTTTGGAATTAATGTCTATCCCCGGTTCCACTTTTTATATTTTTGTTTACGTTTTGCAGACAATTTTCTGGATCATCAGCCAATTATTGCATGCTGGCATTCACTTTTTTTCTTTGATGTTTGTTGACCCACAATTTTGATACATGAAATACTTTGAAGTTTTGATGTATATGGTGTAGGAATATATTTTACTTTTTTGAAGGGTAAGATTACATTTACTGAGTAGATGGAAAATAAGGTTTGAATTTGGTGGCATCACTTCTATACATTTATTTTTGGATGTTTAAAATGATGTTAATGTTTTATCTTTAACCACTATCTTGTTAATGTCATTTATTTGCTATGTGTAGGTCTTGATGCATTTCAGGCAGAGAAAGTTATGGAAACTCTTCGACAGCTTGCAGAAGATGGACATACAGTTATTTGTTCCATACACCAGCCTAGAAGTTCTGTATATGGAAAATTTGATGACATTGTGCTGCTATCCGAGGGTTCACTTGTGTACATGGGTCCTGCAAAAGATGAACCTTTAACATACTTCAAAAGTTATGGGTTGTTACTTTGTCCTTGACTAACTTCTTTTTTTCTCTTTAACAGTACCCAAATCTATGAGAAAAAAATATCAAAATAGAAAAACCTCATGAAATCGTATGGCAGTTTGTGTCACCTTCATGGTTGATCCTTCGATGTGTCTGTGAGGCATGAATGACCAATTATGGAGGTGAGGCAAGAGCATCACTAACCTTTGCATGATGTTCCATGGAATGGAAGTACTCTAGAATTAGTTTGGAATTATACAATCTTGATTTATCACTGACAGAGCAGTGTATTCTACAAGTTAACATGTAAAAAAGAGCATGAAAGACAATAAAACTTGTGATTCATTTCATAATGGCCACCTTAATTTTCTTTGGCTGTATTTCTCTTTTGAAATAATCCTCTCTTTTTTATTCTACAGGCATACTTGAAAATTATGAAATGTTTGATGGTTTTTTAATGTATATTTCTTTTATTTGTTTTTTGAGAAAATATTTCTTTTACATTTTTATATGTAGGATTGTTTACTTTTGCATTCCTTTATATAAAGTTTCTTCAGCATAGCTACTTCCTACTGAACTTTTACTTTCTATTATTGTTATTTATTTTTACTTTTTGGTGTTCTTTCTCAGGTATCATTGTCCTGAACATGTGAACCCTGCTGAATTTCTGGCAGATCTCATCTCCATTGATTATAGTTCATCTGGAAGTGTATATATCTCTAAGAAGAGGATCAATGATCTTGTTGAAGCATTTTCAAAAAGCAGTTTGATGTTACAATACATTAGTCTTAGCATGCACTTTGAGGGATCAAAGTTGGGTAACAGATCAATTGTTAAAAAGAAGGGTGGTTGGTGGAGGCAGTTTTGGTTACTCCTTAAAAGGGCATGGATGCAGGTTTAACCTACGTGTTTGTATCTCTTTGCTATTAACTGCTTATTATACTCCATTATTTCCCAGTATGAATTATGAACAAGAAGGCAGCTCTTTATCATCATAATGTGTTGTTTATATTGATATTACCATGTAGCAATCATACTTTCTGTTGCCTACCGCCTCGCATTTTCAAAGTCATTTAATGGTGTACGGTATGCACAGGCTTCTCGTGATGGACCTACAAATAAAGTCAGGACAAGAATGTCTGTTGCATCAGCACTCATATTTGGATCAGTTTTTTGGCGAATGGGCAGAACTCAGACCTCAATACAAGACAGGATGGGACTTCTTCAGGTATATTCATCTTTCAGTTTCTTGTCAAGGGTGTAAATATCAGAAAAAAACATGTTAAGGTTTTTGTCTGATTTACAATAGTCTTGGAACTAATTTATGATTAAGGCTTTGTTGTTGTTGTTTAGCCGACCCCACCTAGTGGGATAAGGCTTTGTTGTTGTTGTTGTTGTACAATAGTCTTGGAACTAATTTATGATTAACCTTATCTTCATATCTTCTTGAAACTTGCCTGCCTTTATTGTTTGGGCTATTGTTAAACCAATTTGAGGTTCAGAGTATCTTTTCTTTTGTTCATGTGTATAATCAAACATACAAAGGTGGATCTATATTCTTTGATCACCTAGAGAGGCTAGGTTGATATTGCTAGTGTGATGCAATATTTTTTGAACATCCTAGTTGACTCTACTCTTGTTTTCTTGCTAATGGAAGGTAGCTGCAATTAACACAGCAATGGCTGCCCTAACAAAGACAGTAGGTGTTTTTCCAAAGGAACGTGTGATAGTTGACAGAGAGCGTGCAAAAGGCTCCTATTCTTTGGGTCCTTATCTATTGTCCAAATTGCTGGCCGAAATCCCTATTGGAGCAGCTTTCCCATTAATGTTTGGCACAATTCTATATCCAATGGCCCGTCTTCATCCTTCTATATCCAGGTGAACATTTATCTTCACAAGAACTTTCCTGGAATCCTACTTTGATAACTTCACATGGTAGCTGCTTTCTAAGGCATTCAAATGGGGTTGGCCAAATAGGATTCAAGTAAAATAGATTTTCTGAGGAATTAAAGTCTGGATATTCAATGCTGTTCTTATAAATAACTATCTTTTCACTTAGGCCATTAGGAACAAGCCCATTTTTTATATTCTTCTCTGCTTCTTCCTCTTTTCTTTCTTGATCTTTGGTTTTTTATTCACCTTATCTCTTTTAGCTACTTTTTTTAACATTTAGAATTTATTGTCTTGAATGCTCATCTAACTGTCTGAGAAGATATTTAACGAATCTGGTCAACATCTCAAAGGGAAAAACAATATGGACTTTTCATCAACAAATATTGGTTGTTGGTTACATTTAGTATAAACATTCTGGTTACATTTTCTTAGTCTGCCAATATGTTACTCGAGTTTCTTGACTAATTTCTTCATCTCCCATGAAACACTGATGCAGATTTGCAAAATTTTGTGGCGTTGTAACAGTCGAGTCCTTTGCTGCTTCAGCAATGGGTCTTACTGTTGGTGCCATGGTTCCTTCGACTGAAGCAGCTATGGCTGTGGGGCCATCTCTTATGACTGTCTTCATTGTCTTCGGAGGCTATTATGTTAATGCTGACAATACGCCATTGATCTTTCGCTGGATTCCTCGTGTTTCCTTAATAAGATGGTAGATCCATTATTTATATAATGTGATATGTACAGGTGCGGTTTAATATACTAACCTTTTCTGCGACCACCTTCAGGGCCTTTCAAGGACTTTGCATTAATGAATTCAGTGGTCTTCAGTTTGAACAGCAACAGTCATTTGATATTCAAAGTGGAGAACAAGTAAGTAGCATACATCTAATATATAGCTCATTCACGAATCCGTTAGCAAGTTAAAATTTCTGATAATATCAGCACTGACATGGTAGGTTCTAGAAAGGCTTTCCTTTGGAGGTACCCATATCAAGGATACTGTAATTGCTCAGGGAAGGATTCTAATGTTTTGGTACTGGACAACTTACCTGCTTCTCAAGAAAAACAAACCAAAATATCAACAACTTGATTCTCCATCTGCAACAGTTGAATTGGCATGAATTGGGTAACAAATGATTCCAGCACTACTATTTACACCACAATTTTGTGGAAGCATGTTTGACTACGGAACAATTGAGATACTTCTTTCTAAAAAACATAGACAATTTTTGTATATTTCTAACCTGAGACAGCAGAATCAGATGGTCCAAGCATGAAGGACATTGTGGTCGTTGTAAAGTTTATGCCATCATGAAAAATGCTTGGTCCCCATCAATGAGTGCTCTCTTAATGCACATTTCATAGATTGATGTTTTGTGTTTCCTCTTGACTTCATGCTACCAAACACAGGATTCTGCTTTATTTACACTTTAAGTACTATTTGGAAATAATTTGAGACAGATGATAATATACAGATTATTATAAAATTTTCTGTTGGGTGCTTCTGAACTTTTCTTCCTGGGAATTTTCAGTGCAGTTGCACACACTTTGGTTAGAAAAACATGTGGAAGATGAAAATATTTGGTCACCATGTGCTTTGCCCGATTCATTTATTTTCTTGTATCATCAATGGTGTTTCACATTTTTCTTAATGATGAGAATTCTTTCCTGTAAGACAACCATATAATCTATTGCCGCTCACATACACACCCACCAATGCATGCGCGCACACATACACATAGGCATCAACAAATTTTTGTTTTCTCTACATATATATAAATACATTGGTGTACAGTTATTTGTTAGGCGAATGGGATTGCTTATTCCTATATTTCTTTTTGAGAAAGGAAAGGTCGGACTACAAATTATAGTGGTCGTTCATTTGTATTAACCAAAAATGAGATGTACAAGTGTGTATGGTAAGCCTCACAAAAGCCAAAGCTTTCAAAATCAAAACAAGAAAAACAACTAGACAAAACTTCACTCGCAAATAAAGAAGATGCATGATTTACAAGTAGCATATCTCTCTCCACAAAAATGGTGCAGTTAGGTTGTAGCCAGATCGTTCACATAGTGGCAAGACAATCCTCTGCTAGCATGCGTATACTCTTATGCGTCTTCTTAGAAGAATCAATGCCACGTCTTCTCCACAAGAATCAATGCTTGTGAGTTTCAAAAGGCGTAATGTCTTTAAGCTCTAGTGAGAATTCCCGTGCAGGCAAAAATTTTGATTTAGGGCAGGAACTTTATAAATTTTTTCGATATTTTAAAAAATTATAGTAAAACACTTCTTTAAAAGTGTCTTTGTTTTCGACTTAAAAATATTTTAATTTTCAAATACGTTATAACTATAAAAAATAAAAGAAAGTAAATATAAAGATAAGAATAAATAATTATTTTATGATATTTTTTTATCTATTATATTATATTTTCGCCCGATAAAAAATAATATCAATTTATAAAAAATTTCATCAACAAAAACTTTGATGGCGGCAGTGGCCCCCACCCCACCCCCATCATTTTTGTTGAATATTCATGCCGAACTGTGCTCGAGACTTGTATGGGTAGAACCGTAGAACCTCGAGGTCCGATTAGAAGTATGAGAATGTCATCGAACTGTTGGTTTGCCAAAGTTGACTTGAATGTTGGCATCCAAGAGTTGCCTCCGAAAGTGCCATACACCGACCTAAAGATTAAATATCATAAATGACTCTAAGATAATAATTAAAATTATTATATTCTATGCATTTAAAATAAGTTATATTGAAAATTATATTTGTATGAAATCTAAATAACTATTTGAATAATTTTTTTCAAAATAAAAAATAAAAAATAGAAGTCACTCCTTTTTACTAAGGGGAAACATATATTCGTGCAAATAAAATTAATAGACACTTAATTAGGTTGAACGAATGAAAATTCATGAAAGGGTAATATTGGAATGAAAGATGAGTGCTCTTTTACTAATGGATGTAGGCTAGTTAACAAGCATTTCTAACTTTTTTTTTTCATCCGCCAACAGTTACTTCTTAAGACCATGTTTGGTAAAAAAATAAGAGTAATGAAAATTAGAGAAAATATTTTTTTTTTCTTGTCGAAAGAATAGAAGTGAAATATTCTTATGGTGATATTCTGGTAAAGTGTTTGGATAAATTAGTTGGTATTATAATAATTGAAATTAAATAATATTGATTTAAGTGAGAAAAAAATAAAATTAATATTTTATTATATATATTTTTTATTAAATATAATTAGGGGTTTATAGAAAGTATTAACTATAATTAATTAATATAATTCTAATTATTCAGTTATATAAATTAACAAATAATTAGTCTTTATTTTATTTATAACAAAAGATTAACTACTAAATGCTTATAATATTATAATAATTAACTAATACTTACAAACACTAGTTAATATTATTTTGCCATTCTATTTTTAATAATATATTATTACCTAATAATTAATTGAATACTTAACTATTTATTTTCCATCTATTTTGCCATTCTATTTATTTTCCATCTGTAATGTCGCACTTTTCCATCTATAATTAAAAGATTAACTACTAAATATTTATTTATATTTCATCTATAAAGTCCCGACCCATTTTTTTTTGTTGTTGTTATTGTAATGTCGCACTTTTGTGCAAAATTTATAAGATGCTAAAATCTTAATTAATTATAATTAATCATATAATTATAAATATAAAATGACATGATAAAGCAATTTAAAATAATTGCTGGCACAAAAAAATAGATAATGTTTTATTGAAATGAGAAACAAATATATTTAATTATATATTTTTATTAAATATAATTAGGGCTTTATAGAAAGTATTAATTATAATTAATTAATATATTTCTTGTTATTCAATTAAATAATGATAAAAATTATTAGCACTACTTTTAATTATACAACTTAACAAATATATATTCTTTATTTTATTTATAATATAACTATTAAATAATTATAACATTATAGTAATTAAATAATACTTTCAATGACTAGTTAATATTTGTCGTCATTCTATTTTTAATAATTTATTATCACCTAATAATTTATTATCGCCTAATAATTTAATTAAATACTTAATTATTAATATTTATCAAATTATATTTATTTATTTTTCATCTATAATATCACACTCTTGTGCAGAATTTAGAAGATGCTAAAACTTAATTATAATTAACCATATAATTATGAATATAGAATATTAAGAAAATAAGTTAAGAAAAGGTAAAAAAATAAATGAAAGAATAAAAAAATTGTTCTTACCATTAGCAAGAACAATTTGTTCTTATTTATGATTAAAAATAGGTGGTTTTACATGATTCAAGGTGATTTTTAAAAATATTGAAATAAGACTATTTTATGGTTGTTTAAATGCAAATGTTGAAATAAGAAGATTATGCTTCTCTTATTTCTGTACCAAATAGGCCCAAAATGCATTTATCAAACAGTGATAAAAATATTTTGGCCTCAGTCAATACACAACTCCAATGGAACCCTGATTTTGGGAAGTGCCAAACACAGCCTATCTGTGATGAGTCCTGTTAGGTTTTTTTCTTCTCTTTCACTTTAGTCCTTATCTGATCATGATGATAAAACATGCATCACAACTAATTCTGCAATGCTCAAAACAATATACTCCGCTGCTTCCTGCAGAAATTTTTGCCTTCTTTTGAGATGAATGATTTATATTATTTCTCTTTTACTCATTCATCTTCCACATGAAAACATCTATTCTCCAAACTTTTAATTATCATATAGAATGTACAAAGGCACTTAATTTTCATGAAGAATTACAAAAAATCGAATTAATAGTAGATGCTTTATTGTGGTCAAAGAGGAACAATTTACAAAATAACAAGCACCTTTTGACCAAATTTGATATGAGTTTAAGGACGAGAACAAGATCTTGTTCCTGCAACCAAATGCTCTGAGAATTATGTCAAATATTTGTCTATTACATCGGAATTTAAAAAAAGCTGGTCAATGGGTTCCTGCTTGAATCAGTGACTTGTTCTTCTAATTTTTCAAATTTTCTTTATAATTAAATAAGAAAAGCACTTCTTTAAATAAAAAATACATAAATAACTAATATTATGTTAATTTAAATTAATGATGATTAATTCTCAAAACATATAACTAGATTATCTTAAAGTTATATTTTAATATTTTTTGTATTATTTGATTTGTTTAACTTTCAATATATTATATTAATTAGATATATTAATATAATCAAATATTATATAATCTGTGTAATAAACAATTTATATTATTGTAATTATTAATTATCCTTTTTAATGATTATTGCTCTTCTAATTCTTAAAAAAAACTGGGCAGAACAATCTCTTATCACCTAAGTCAATATTTCAGGCTAGTACATGTATAGTTCATGTTTTTCATCTCTTTAAGTTGCTGCAAAAGAAATTTATACATGTCATATATTTATATCTAAATGAAGTATTAATGTGAAGAGATTAGTAATATAAATCCGTATTCTTCCATTATTCTACAATTTGGAAATCTCGGTAGCTCCAAGCACAACAAAAAACTGGTCATGAAACATGCTCATGTATTGGAGTTCTGTTGATATCAGTCAAGAAAACTCTGTCAAAAGGGCTCAGATGGAGAGAGAAAGAAAGAAAAGAAAGAACTATGAGCAAACAATTTTTTTTATCTCTTCATTTGAATCAAACCAGTCAAGCTATTGCTTGAGAATCTTGGTCTTGTCCTCTCAGGTGAAAGCCCCTCCTCTCTGGCCTTTCGTTTAATGGTGTTGTTACTCTCACGATTACTACTGTTGCTGCTGCAGATGTTACTGCCGTTTCCTTCCTGTTGTTCCTGCTGCTGCTGCTGATGCTGCTGTGCATTTTCTTGTTGTGGTTGTTGCTGCAGCAGATCCTGGTCTTTTGATTTCCCTTTCAGCATATGAAGTTTAAGCTTTTTCATGTCTGAAAGCTGCACCGGTTTGAGAAAGAACTCCTCTGCTCCTCCTTCCAAGCATCTGCAATCAGTACAAGTCAAGACTGACTGCAAAAGTTTTACTCGTGGGGTCAAGAAAAGACAAAGTGTGGGGTTTGTGGGTTGGCCTTGTTCTATTTCTCTATCATTACATCAATTTCCATTACATTTTATCATATCTAACAAGAACATGGAAGAGATCTTTGGATGTTTCACTGGATTTGCAGAAAAGGACCAGCTGCCTGTTCTTTACTGATTCCTTCCCAGATTTGACTTGTGTGTGTTTGTGTGTGTGTGTGACAGAGAGAGAGATGAGAGAGAGAGAGAGAGAGAGAGAGAGATTAGGACCACAATCTTAAATGGCTTCACCAACCTAAACTACTACTGGGAATCACCAACCTTAGACACTTTGCAGGATTAATATGGGGATTGGTCCTTGAGGTCCCATCAGCTCAGGAGTCGGGACATAATTCCTTCTTTCATGGGTACCAGAAGGGGCTGTGAGGTGCAGAATTCCATAGAGACATTTAATTCTCTTTAAAAAAAATAGAAAAGAAACAGGTGCATGCTCTTCGGTGTATATCTTTGCACAAGTAAATCTCTCTAATCCTAATTTGTTTTTAATCACTTTGATGAACTGAATGCAATCTTTGGAACTTCCAACTCAATTCTTAATTGTTATTCCTCTCCAGGACCAAGATAAGGAATTACACTGTAGGAGAAGATGTGAAGGAGTTCTTCCATCACAAGCTAGAAATCAAATAGTACAGTACTTGAATTTTTTTTTGGAAAAGTGATGGTACAAGGAAGTTTCATAACCTGTCAGACGAATGCTAAAGCACAACTGAAAAAAAAAATTATGCCAAGAAACGACTAAAATACTACTTTGTCCACTGTCCAGAGCAAAAAAGTATGAGAACTTTGGATACTTCCTGTCAGTTTTTTTTCCGGAATGTGTTTGCAGAATGTTTTACATATCTTCTGCATGCAATATTCTCTTCTTTTTTTTTCCTTTTTTTCTTTACCAGGAATGAATCTAATCTTTCTAACAAAAAGAAATCTAACCTGTTTATCCTGGAAGGCACATTCTCAGATGACATTATCACAACCGGGATGTCCTTTAGCAATGATGAACCCTGACATGAAGGAAACAAGTGCCCATATTATTATACTGAAACAAATTTGTAGAACAGAAAAGAAAAAAAGACAATGGAGCTGTGGAAACCATCTCAGGTGTACCTTGATCTTCTTGAGCAGATCATAACCTGTCATTCCAGGCATGCAGTAATCTGTTATAACCAAGTTCACCTCAACTTCCTGTTCATTAAGCCAGAACCACATCCATGACAGACAGCCTCAAGGGATTAAAAAAGAACAGAAAGAAGAAAATTACATCAGGAACAGGGTGATCAAAACCAATTACATCATGATCTGGTGATGGCTTTGCCTGGTCCTCCCTCAATCCCAAGACTTCCAGAGCCTTGCTCCCAGAATCCACTGTGGTAACTGTGGCACCACGAAATAGAAACAAAAAGGACGACACAACAATCAGAGAAATAAGATGCAGGCATGCAGTATGAGGAGAGTGATATGGTGTATGTACCATGGTAGGATGAGGTCCTGAGGAGCCTCTCAATGAGCTTCCTGTCAATGAAGCTGTCATCCACAGCCAGGACATGAAACTGTACTGCCTCAGCTGCATCGACAGCCATCACCATGAGCTCTTCTTCCATTCTCTCCACCAACAATGAACCCAGAACAGTATGTAAGAATTGGAGACTTGGTGTGCAGAACTCTCACTTTTCTCTCTCTGTTTTCTTTTCCAATGGTGATTCCAACAGCTGGAGAAGATGATGAAGATGGAAGAGTAGGACTACTTCCAGACTCCAAAAGGACACCAAATCCCCAGCTCACGGAGATCAAAGATGATACCACTGGATTTTGGCACCAAAATCCACTCAGGGCCACTTCATCCAGCTCTCAGCAATCAAAGGCTTTTTAAAATGAGCATATGGTTTGTGTTACAAGTCATCTCTTAATTAAGTCATCCCTTTTGACCCCCTGAGTTAACCGCAGCTTCTCCATTCCCTGTGCAACAACAACAACAAAAAAATGATAAAAATGATTTTTTTTTCTTGTACAGTGACATTTAACAACTAATCACTGAGTGATTGACTTACTATGTTTAATTAATAAAGTTCATTCCTTTAATAATGGACTATGGAATCATGGATGACAGTCGATTACTAGAATATATTTTCAATAAAGTCAATGAATATATTGCATGATATTGGATGATTTATCTTGTGATGAGAATATGCATGTTATGTCATGTTTTCATGACTCATACTATGAGCAAATGTTGTATAAAATCAAATTTGAGTTATGTCCAATGTTGATCAACAATTTTTTTGTTATCATCATATATATTAAAAAGTTTTTTTTTTTGTAAATCTTGTTCAAGTATCCATAGAATGTGTTGCATACATATGGTTAAATAAAATATTTAAAAAAAAAGCTTTTAGTGTTTAACCAATTTTTTTAGAGTTTGAACACACATAAATTCTTTATAGTTAATTAATGTATTGATGTTAACTCTGATATTTGAGTTTGAGGCTGAAACATTAAAATAAATAATTTTTTAATTAGGGAATAATTAATTTTGATGGATTTGGGTTGGGAATGGGGGATGGCTCCACCAAATCCTTGCCCAAGATCTGCTGACGTCAGCTGTTAGGCCAACCTTTCTCCAGTTGTGTGAAATCATCATGTGGTCTCTTCACCATATCTTCCTCCATGCAAAGCCACCCGGGGGGGGGCAATTCCATGTGATTCCTTCAAGATTTGCCTCCCATTTCTTCTTTCTCTCTCCTCTTCCTTCACCTTCCCATCGCTGTCCATCTTGATGCACATCTCTCCCTTTCTCTCTCTCTCCCCCGGAGCAAATCATACACAACCCTGAGCATATCTTCTGAACTGTGATTGATTATTTGGCCAGGTTAAGAGCCAGAAGACCCACTCCAAGGAATATAATGTTTAATATCATTATGCATCTAGAATACTACTAGTATGGGCATTGGAGCACTTCATGGACTCACAAGAATCAGTAGGATAATAAAGAAAAAAACTTTGATAATAGAGATGGAGAGAGAGAGAGAGAGTAATCAAATGGTATATAATTAAATATCAATATCTTTTTCCAAGCAAATTGGGGAGCTATGAGCTGTAAAAGCTTTGCCACAGCACATCTAGAGAGAGGGCCAAGTTAAATGACACCTCATTCAGATACACACATCAATTGGTGCAATCCCAATCACCTTTTTTGTGATGCCTGCCATATCATGCAGGTCATAATGTTTTCCTTTTTCATGGTCCAGTGCTCGAATTTAATCCTCATCGATCCCACTTGGAATTTGTTATAACTTGTCATGTATTCAGGGCATGGAGGACAGACAAAGAAGATCTTTTGTCTGTATCAGATATGCCAAATGTCTGCATATGATCTTTTCTTTCACTTTCACATATCATTCATGATTAATATTTCTTCTTCCATGATCAGATATCCTAGGATTCTTATGTGTCATACAATCATATAAAACTATGTAACAAGAGTTCCATGCACTATGTTTTACTCCCCCAATTAAGAGTTAAAGGAAGGTTCACATACCAATGGTCGAATGTTTAGCAATAATATTTTTTTTCTATAATTAAGATTCGAATTGATGCATCATAACTTTTTGCGCCATTACGAGCTTTTAGTAGGATCTTAAGAAAACAATTATTTGGACAGGTTGATATCATGGAAGATAACAAAATAATATTACATGATGAAGGTTCCAACTGAATTATTATAGTTAATTTTTTGGGACTAAACGTGTAAAACTATTGATATCACATGTAAATTTTTTGTGATAGGATATGGCCCAATTTGATCCATACCAAGGTCAGTCAGCCCATTTGTTTTTTTTTTACATTTTTTCAGCATGAAACCTAAATTTAACTCTTTTATTAACTCAGTTTTTTTTACACTTTTAGGTTAATTTTCAAAGTACCAGACCTATACATATTTCTGTTCTATTTTAATAAAAAAGGAGAACTGGGAAAAGCTTAAGGTTAATGGAATGAGGCTAATAGAGAATAAAATTATATCTCCTTTAATGTCATTCTTATCCAAATAAGAATACAGAGATTGATTTGTCCCTTTCCCTACATTACTCTTCTGACACCTCAATCCAAACACATCATAGATTTCATCGTAACCTAACAATCTTTTATCTTTAAAGCATCAATTTGGGAAATCTGCATGATGTTTTGTGAAAACAGGAAGATAACTGCATCGGAAAATAACATGTCAAGAAGGAAAAAAAAAACAAATTTATCACAAGTGTTATCAGAATCATGCATCCGTATTTGACGCTTCATACATGTCACATGCATGTCCTATTTAACAAACATTAGCAACATCACTTGGATCTCGTACATATCCGATCAATTGGTGGTGGCGCTAAGATATTATGTGAAGGGCGAATACTTGAAACATGTATGTAGTGACCAAATAATGATGATGAATTCTTGCATGCATGGCTCTTTTCTCTCTCTCTCTCAAGTGTGTGGGAGTTTGTAAAACCCAGAAGCATCCATCCCAATAAGGTTGTTTGTTTATGTAATGCTTATCTGAAACTGAATGATGGGAATTGATACATGAATAAAGAACCCTCATACATTCTAAACAATGTGCATTCAGATGATCGAGCCATGATAGTGATGAGACATCTTACAATCTTGGAGTATATTTATAAGAGATTTGGAACATAGAATAATGGAGACGGTTGCTAAAAAACTGTATATATACACAGTTTAAGCTTTCTCAGATGATTAATGATTGAGAGACAAAACAATAAAGTTCTTTTATCCTTAAAAATTATATTTATAAATAGTTCTACGTGATCATAATTAACAAATCATATCATCTTTTATCTTCTAAGTCATGGTATCTATCAAACTCATCTTGGTCATTCTGTGCATATCATGCATTGACGAATTCCTTGCAGTATTATAATTAAGGTTAATGTGGACAACAAATCAACTTAACACAAAACGAATCAAATGTATATCCTAGGTAGATAAAAAAAGATCACATATATAATTGAAGCCAGACTTGTTTGATAAAAATAACAGAAAAAAATAACTAATTGATTAAAATAATTAAAAGCGCTGCTGTTATTAAATATTTATCTTCAATAATTGAATTTCATGCTAGATTAGTTAAAGCTTACTAAACTAAAAGGAAAATGATAACTTCAAAATGAGTGGCTCCATACCATTCCAAAAAAAAAAATTGTCAATTTTTTATTTATTGTAAATTATATCCATCTTAATTTGTGACGAAATTTGTCCTTCTCAGTTTGTGGTTGAAAAAAAAATGTTATTAAATGATTTATGATTTTTCATGAATAAAATCACTATTATTATATCAACGATAAATAAATTAAAAAATATATACTATAAATATTTATGTTTTTTATTAATAATAATTTAGGAAGAAATAAAATTAATTATTAAATGATTCTAGACAGATATTCCAAAGCACACAAAGAATTCGTAGAATAAAAATTTATGCCATAGAGTCCCGCAAACGATAAAACATTTTATAAATTTAACTAGCAAGAAATTATATTTTTAAAATAATAATAATAAGATGTTCTTATTAGCGAATATAAGAAATAAAAAAGAAATAGTCATATCTTATTCAAAAAGAAAATTAAAGAACTAAATCAGGAATAAATTTAAATTCTGATACATAATTTTAAAATAATAATTAAACTAATTTAAAAATGAATAAAAGAACTAATGAAACATATTTGTATAAATTATACGTGTAGAAGATGAACATATGGAAGTTTATCGTCTTTTGTTCTACTAATTAGTAATAAATAAATTAAATAAAGATAAAATATTAATTTACAATAAAATGCATAATTATAAAAGAAGAAAAGAGGATGAGAAGAAACATGTATTCAAGTTTGGCATCTGGTTGCCTATTTATAGTAAAGGCATGTTATGTTGATTTGTAATTACCTTCTATAATTTTAAATATTTGTATTCAATTATATTTTTTTTGTATAATTGTTTGTAACTGGATTTTAACTTTCCATAATCATTTTGTGATGGACACATGGTGGTTCAAGAGTTTGCTAAATGTCGTGCTCTCCATGAGACCACTTTCTGTAGTATCTAAAGCTCTATTAATGCTAACATTGTGACATCATTTTATTACAATTATTTTTTTTACATTAGCGTTAAAAAAATTATGAAATGAGAGTTAAGCAAGTATCATATACATGCAAGCAAGTCCTTATCACATCAAAGAGAACATATAATATTTTAAATGTATATCACTATTATTATATAAATTATTGGGATCATAACGTTGAGAGATCGATAAAAAATAGATCAATGAAATTAAAAGTGAAAAAAAAACTTGACAAAGATATTTTTAACGATAATATTATAAGAGTATTTCTATACATAGAAATGGTCAAGTGTTTAGAAATAATACTTTTTTCTACATAATTAAGATTCAAATTGATTGCAACATAACTTTTTGTTCCATTATCAGCAGTGCAGATAACGAGCTTTTAATAGGATCCTAAGAAAACAATTATTTTGGACAGGTTTATATCATGGAAAATAACATGCATGATGAAGGTTCCAACTGAATTATTATACTACATTTTCTGGGACTAAATGTGTAAAACTATTGATATCACGTAAATCATTTGTGATAGAAACTGGCCATAACAAGGTCAGTCGGCCCATTTATTTTTCTTTTGCATTTTTTTAGCACGAAAACCTAAATTTTAACTCTTTTGTTAACTCTTTTTTTTTGCATTTTAGGTTAATTTTTAAAGTATCAGACCTATATTTCTTTTTGCTCCATTTGAATAAAAAAGGAGAACAGGGAAAATATTGAGGTTAACGGAATGAGGGTAATAATGAATAAAATTATTTTTCCTTTCAATCTCATTCTTATCCAAATAAGAATACAGAGATTGATTTGTCCCTTTCTCTATATTACCCTTCCGACAACTCAATCCAAACACATAACAGATTTCATCGTAACCTCAATTTTTTATCTTCAAAGCATCAATTTGTTAAACTTGCATGATATTTTGTTGAAAATAGGAAAATAACTGCATCGGAATTCGGAATTTGATCGATCATGCCACATCCGCCTAACTTCAGATTCTTGAGGATCATGTCAAGAAGGAAAAAAAAATTTTATCATAAGTATTATCAGAATCATGCATCCGTATTTGACGCTTCATACATGTCGCATGCACGTCCTGTTTAACACACATCAGCAACATCACTTAGATCCCGTACATATCCGATCAATTGGTGGTGATGCTCTGATGTGAAGGGCGAATGCTTGAAACATGTATGTAGTGACCAAATAATTATGGTGGATTCTTGCATGCATGGCTTACTTACTTACTCTCTCTCTCTCTCTCACACACACATTCATGCCTCCATATGATCTTTCAAGTGTGTGGGAGTTTGTAAAGTTCAGGTTCTTCATGCTTATCCTAGGTATATAATGGGATCGGTGTACATGTAGTGCTTATGTGAAACTGAATAGTAATAAGTGATACAAGAATAGAGAACCCTCGTACTTTCAAAACAATCTTCATGCAGATGAGCCGGTTGCTAAAGAAACTGTACAGGATCATGGTAACCGTCAACATGGTTGCATATACACTACATTTTAAGCTGTCTCAGATGATTAATTATTGACAGACAAAACAATAAAGTTCTTTTCTCCCTATAAAATTATATTGATAAATGGATCCATGTTATCTTTCTTTCACTTTTAATATTGTTCATAATTAACAAATCATTTCATCTTTTATCTTCTGGGTCATGGTGTCTATCAAACTCATCTCGGTCATTCTGTGCATATTATGCATTGACGAATTCCATGCAGTATTATAATTAAGGTTAATGTGGACAAAAATCAGCTTAACACAAAACGAATCAAATGTATATCCTAGGTAGATAAAAAAAATCACATATATAATTGAAGTCAGACTTGTTCGATAAAAATAGAAAAAAATAACAATTTGATTAAAATAATTAAAAGCGCTGCTGTTATTAATATTTATCTTCAATAATTGAATTTCATGCTAGAGTAGTTAAAGCTTACTAAACTAAAAGGAAAATGATAACTTCAAAATGAGTGGCTCCATGCCGTTCCAAAAAATATTTTTTTGTCAATTTTATTTATTTATTGTAAATTATATCCATCGTAATTTGTGACAAAATTTGTCCTTCTCAATTTGTGGTTGACAAAAAAATCTGTTATTCAATGATTTATGATTTTTTCATGAATATTAATCACTATTATCATATCAACAATAAAGAATTTAAAAATATATACTATTTTTTTATGTTTTTTATTAATAATAGTTTAAGAAGATATAAACTTATTATTAAATAATTCTAGACAGATATTCCAAAGCACATAAAGAATTCATAGAATAAAAATTGATGCCATAGAGTCCCTGGAACATTTTATAAATTTAACTCACAAGAAACTATATTTTTAAAATAATAATAATAAGATGTTATTATTAGAGAATATAAGAAATAAAAAATGAATAGTAATATCTTATTCAAAAAGAAAATAGAACTAGAACAGAATAAACTATATTTTAAATTATGATACATAATTTTAAAATAATAATTAAACTAATTAAAAGATTAATAAAAGAACTAATGAAATATATTTGTATAAATTATACGTGTATAATCACTGTCTTTTGTTCTTCTAATTAGTAATAAATAAATTAAGTAAAGATAAAATATTAATTTATAAAAAATGCATAATTAAAAAAAAGAATCTCAAAAGAAGAAAAGAGGATGAGAAGAAACATGTATTCAAGTTTGGCATCTGATTGCCTTTCTATAGTAACTTTCCATAATCATTTTATGATGGACACACATGGTGATTCAAGAGTTTGCTAAATGTCATGCTCTTTGTGAGACTACTCTCTTTAGTAAAGCTCGATGAATGCTAACATTGTGATGTCATTTTATTGCAATTATTTTTTGCATTAACGTTAAAATATTTATGAAATGAGAATTAAGCAAGTATCATATACATGCAAGCAAGTCTTTATCACATCAAAGAGAGCATTATAATATTTTAAATGTATCTTGTTATTATTATATAAATTATTGGGATTATAAAGTTGAGAGATTGATAAAAAAATAAAACAATGAAACTAAAAGTGAAAAAAAAGTTGACAAAGAGATTTTAACAATAATATTTTAAGAGATTATATATATATATATACCAATGGCCAAGTATTTAGCAATAATATTTTTTCTATATAAGTAAGATTCAAATTAATGCATCATACTTTTTGTTCCATTATCAGCAGTGCAGATAACAAGGTTTTATTAGGATTCTAAGAAAACAATTATTTTGGACAGGTTTATATAATGGAAAATAACAAAATAATATTACATGATGAAGGTTCCAACTGAATTATTATACTACATTTTCTGGGACTAAATATGTACAACTATTGATATCACATGTAAATTATTTGTGATTAAAATTGGCCCATACCAAGGTTAGTCGGCCCATTTGTTTTTCCTTATTACATTTTTTCAGCATGAAACCTAAATTTTAACTCTTTTATTAACTCTTTTTTTTTTACATTTTAAGGTTAATTTTCAAATTATATAGGCCTATATTTTTTTGCGGCGCCATTTGAATAGAAAAGGAGAACAGGGAAAATCTTAAGGTAATGGAATAAGGCTAATAGAGAATAAAATTATTTCTCCTTTCAATCTCATTCTTATCCAAATAAGAATACAAAGATTGATTTGTCCCTTTCCCTAATTCCTCTTCTGACACCTCAATCTAAACACAGCATAGATTTCATCTTAACCTCACAATCTTTTATCTTCGAAGCATCAATTTGAGAAATCTGCATGATGTTTTGTGAAAACAGGAAGATAACTGCATTGGAAAATAACATGTGAAGAAGGAAATTTTTTTTTTATTACAAGTGTTATCAGAATTATGCATCTGTATTTGACACTTCATACATGTGCAAGCACACCCTATTTAACACACATCAGCAACACCACTTAGATCTCGTACATATCCGATCCATTGGTGGTGATGCTCAGACATGACGTGAAAGGCGAATGCTTGAAACATGTATGTAGTGATCAAATAATGATGGTGAATCCTTGCATGCAGCAACACCGCTTCATACATGTATGTAGTGACCAAATATAATGGGACTGGTGCACATGTATTGCTTATGTGAAACTTAATAGTGAGAATTGATACGTGATAAAGAACCCTAATACTTTCAACACACCTGCATGCAGACGGGCCATGAAAGTGATGAGTCTTCTTACAAAGTTGGAATGTATTTATAAGAGATTTGGACATAGAATAATAAGACGGTTGCTAAAGAAACTGTACAGGATCATGATAACCGTCAACGTGGTTGCATATACACTGCACAGTTTAAGCTTTCTCAGATGATTAATGATTGACAGACAAAACATAAAGTTCTTTTCTCCCTATAAAATTATATCGATAACTGGCTCCATGTTATCTTTCTTTGACTTTTAATATTTGTTCATAATTAACAAATCATTTCATCATTTATCTTCTGAGTTCTGAGTCATGGTATCTATCAAACTCATCTCGCTCATTCTGTGCATATCATTAATGTGGACAACAAATCAACTTAACACAAAGCGAATCAAATGTATATCCTAGGTGGATAAAAAAAGATCACATATATAATTGAAGTCAGACTTGTTTGATAAAAAAACAGAAAAAAGTAACAATTTGATTAAAATAATTAAAAGTGCTGTTGTTATTAAATATTTATCTTCAATAATTGAATTTCATGCTAGACTAGTTAAAGCTTACTAAACTTAAAGGAACATGATAATTTCAAAATGAGTGGCTCCATGCCGTTCCAAAAAATATTTTTGTCATTTTTTTATTTATTGTAAATTATATCCATCTTAATTTGTGACGAAATTTGTCCTTTTCAATTTGTGGTTAAAAAAAATATGTTATTAAATGATTTATGCTTTTTCATGAATAATAATCAGTATTATTATATCAACAATAAAGAAGTAAAAAATATATACTATAAATATTTATGCTTCTATTAATACTAATTTAGGAATAAATAGACATATTATTAAATGATTCTAGACGGATATTCCAAAGCACATATAGAATTCGTAGAATAAAAATTGATGCCATAGAGTCCCGCAAACAATGAAACATTTTATAAATTTAACTCGCAAGAAACTATATTTTTAAAATAACAATTAGATGTTATTATTAGTAAATATAAGAAATAAAAAATAAGTAGACATATCTTATTCAAAAAGAAAAATAAAGAACTAAATCCGGAATAAACTATATTTTAAATTATGATACATAATTTTAAAATAATAATTAAACTAATTAAAAAATGAATAAAAAAACTAATGAAACATATTTTATAAGTTATACGTGTAGAATAATAATCACTATTTGTATAATTATACGTTTAGAAGATGAACATGTGGAAGCTCACCGTCTTTTGTTCTATTAATTAGTTAAGTAAAGACAAAATATTAATGAGGAAAATGAGGAGGTTGAGCGGGTCTCTCAATACCACAGCCATTTAAATCTAACAAAATGGCTAGATTTCAATCATGGCATAAAAAAATAACTATAATCATTTGGTTAGTTATTTTCTCTCTCCTCGCTAAGGGCTTTTCTGATGAACTAACAAAATTTATTTGGTCATTAGAGTGGCTATGATAGTGTTCAACACAAGGTGTTGAGAGACCCGCTCAACATCCCAATTTTCCTCGATATTAATTTACAATAAAATGCATAATTGAAAAAAATCTCAAAAGAAGAAAAGAGGATAAGAAGAAACGTATTCAAGGTTGGCATCTGGTTGCCGTTTTATAGTAAAGGCATGTGGTTATGCTGATTTGTAATTACATTTTAGCATTTTTAAATATTTTTATTCAATTATTTCTTTTGTAAAATAGTTTGTAACTGAATTTTAACTTTCCATTATCATTTTGTGATGGACACATGGTGATTCAAGAGTTTGCTAAATGTCATACTCTCCATGAGACTACTCTCTTTAGTATAGTATCTAAAAGCTCTATGAATACTAACATTGCGATGCCATTTACTGTGATTATCTTTTGCATTAACGTCAAAACAATTATTTTTTGCTTGCAAGTATCATATACATGCCAAGCAATATGATATTTTAAATGTTTATTGTTATAAGTTATTAGTTATGACGTCAAGAGATCGATAAAAATATAGAATAACGAAACTAAAAGTGAGAAGAAAAAAATGACAAAGATATTAATAATAATATTTTAAGAGATTATAACTATACATACCAATGGTCAAGTGTCATGAATAATATTTTTTCTATATAACTAAGTTTCAAATTGATGCATCATAACTTTTTGTGCCATTATCAGCAATGCAATAACGAGCTTTTAATAGGATCCTAAGAAAACAATTATTTTGGTCAGGTTTATATCATGAAAAATAACAAAATAATAGTACATGATGAAGGATCCAACTGAATTATTATACTACATTTTCTGGGACTAAACTTGTAAAACTATTGATATCACATGTAAATTATTTGTGATAGAAATTGGCCCATACTAAGGTCAGTCGGCCCATTTGTTACTTTTTACATTTTTTCAGCAAGAAACCTAAATTTTAACTCTTTTGTTAACTCTTTTTTTACATTTTTAGGTTAATTTTCAAAGTATCAGACCTATATTTATTTTTGTTCTATTTGAATAAAAAAGGAGAACATGAAAAGCTTAAGGTTAGATTTCATCATAACATAACAATCTTTTATCTTCGAAACATCAATTTTGAGAAATCTGCATGATGTGTTGTGTAAACAGGAAGATAACTGTATCGGAAAATAACATGTCAAGAAGAGAAAAAAAATATTTATATTACAAGTGTTAACATAATCATTCATTTGTATTTGACGCTTCATACATGTCGCATGCACGTCCTATTTAACACACATCGGCAACGCCACTTAGATCTTGTACATATCCGATCTATTGGTGGTGGTGTTTAGATATGATATGAAGGGCGAATGCATGAAACATGTATATAGTGACCAAATAATGATGGTGGATTCTTGCATGCATGGCTTACTCTCTCTCTCTCACACACACACACACACTCCATATGATCTTTCAAGTGTGTGGGAGTTTGTAAGCTTCAGGTTCTTCATTCTTGTCCCAGATATATAATGGGACTGGTGCACGTGTAATGCTTATGTGGAAACTGAATAGTGAGAATTGATACATGATACAGGAATAGAGTACCCTAATACTTTCGAAATAATCTGCATGAAGACGTGCGATGAAAGTGATGAGGCATCGTACAATCTTGGAGTATATTTGTAAGAGATTTGGAGCATAGAATAGTGGAGACGGTTGCTAAAGAAACTGTACCAGATGATGGTAACTGTCAACATGGTCGCATCTACAATATACAGTTTAAGCTTTCTCAGATGATTAATGATTGACAGACAAAACAATACAATTCTTTTCTCCCTATATAATATAGTTCATGATTAACAAATCATTTCATCTACAATATACAATTCTTTTCTCAAATGGCTCCATGTGATCTTTCTTTCACTTTTAATATAGTTCATGATTAACAAATCATTTCATCATTTATCTTCTGAGTCATGGTATTTATCAAACTTCTCTCGGTCATTCTGTGCATATCATGCATTGACGAATTCCATGCAGTATTATAATGAAGGTTAATGTGGATAACAAATCAACTTAACACAAAACGAATCAAATGTATATCCTAGGTAGATTAAAAAAAATCACATATATAACTGAGGTCAGACTTGTTCGATAAAAAAACAGAAAAAGTAACTAGCAATTTGATTAAAATAATTAAAAGTGCTGCTGTTATTAAGTATTTATCTTTCAATAATTGAATTTCACGCTAGACTAGTTAAAGCTTACTAAACTAAAACAAAACTGATAATTTCAAAATGAGTTGCTCCATGTCACTCCAATTTTTTTTTGTCAATTTTTTATTTATTGTAAATTATATCCGCCTTAATTTGTGATGACATTTGTCCTTCTTAATTTGTGCCTGACAAAAAAATTGTTATTTAACGATTTATGTTTTTTCATGAATAATAATCACTATTATTATATCAACTACGAATATTTAGGCTTTTATTAATAGTAATTTAGGAAGAAATAAACTTATTATTAAATGATTCTAGATATATATTCCAAAGCACATAAAGAATTCGTAGAATAAAAATTGTGATAGAAATTGGCCCATACCAATTATTTGTGATAGAAATTGTCCCATACCAAGATCAGTCGGCCCATTTGTTTCTTTTTACATTTTTTCAGCAAGAAATCTAAATTTTAACTCTTTTGTTAACTCATTTTTTTTTACATTTTTAGGTTAATTTTCAAAGTATCAGACCTATATTTCTTTTTGTTCTATTTGAATAAAAAAGGAGAACATGAAAAGCTTAAGGTTAATGGAATGAGGGTATAGAGAATAAAATTATTTCTCCTTTCGATCTCATTCTGATCCAAATAAGAATACAGAGATTGATTTGTCGCTTTCCCTACATTACTCTTCTGACACCTCAATCCAAACACATCATAGATTT
>LTAE01002877.1:13766-40834 GCA_001647135.1 Pontederia paniculata | reverse complement strand
TGATTACTAAACCTTAGTAATTAATTCAATAATGTCTATGTTTCCTCTTTTCCTTACTTATCACCATGATAAAACAAAGTAAGTACTACAAATCAGATTAATACATTAACTTAATTATAACATTTCAGCTTAACTAATCAGCAACTCAAACTCTAATTCATAATATTCCTATTCCTTGAAATTAATTTCAGATTGAATTGTGATTAATTTCAGAACTTACTCCCACTTATCACTAAGTAACCAGCTATGTTTATCCATGTAACAAGCATCTAAACATCACTAATTTCATACATCCGCATATTTTCAGCAAATGCAAGATGTGTGTTTTGTCGTTGCTCACCTAAGTATGGTGATGTCTAGTCGACCATGGCGTGTCTTCCGCTCCGATGGGTCACAACAGAAGGGAAACAAAGTTATTGCTCGATGAGAGAACACAAAGCAATTTATCACATCGACGGATCTGAAATTTGACCGGCAAGTACACACCGGGAAACGCAGAAGGTAACTCGTGTGAATGTTCGTCTCTCTCTACTCCGGCGTCATCGTCTCATACACGCACGACGCCGAAGCTGCCATATAATGTGAACCAGATCAGATTTCAAGTCTACTCGGACCTATATCTCGAAAGTTTTCGATCTCACCTCTGATCAATCAAACACGCGTAGTATCGCCGGCGAGTCCTCCGAACTTATGAATCAGCAACGATAACTCTAAATAAATCCAACAAAAAATGGATTAAACCCCTTAAAAACATCATCTATATCTAGTTGACACAATGCCATACTCACCGGAATGGGATCGGCCGCGAATCGGACTCGAAATCGACGGATTCCCTCACTCCATTCCAGGCCATTTCTCCATGTTCGAGTTGTCGATAATTGCGCCGCTGCCGGAGTCGTTGGCGTCGAGCTCCCCTGGTGAGGAACGATTTTAGGCGGCGTTGAGTGGGCGATGAAGGAGGAGAAAGAAAGGGGGAGAAGAAAGAGGGGCCAATGGCCCTTTTTTTTTCTTCTGGTTCTACGATGGAGAGGAGGGGGGAAAGATGGAGGAGATGAGTTTTCTCTCTCCTCCTTTTTTCTTTTTTTTTTTGCCAGCTACTTTTTTCATTTATTTAATTTAATTATTATTTTTAGTTGGGTTGGGCTTTTATAGTAGAGGTCACTGGCATCAGGGATCACATGCGCTCGGTGAGTAGGACAATTCGTCGGAAGTCGTTGCAGAGGTTGTTGGCAGAGGTCATCCAACGCCACATCGTCAAGCACTCTGATACCAGTGAAGAGTTTTAATTATGCAGTGTGATTAGAGGCTCCAAAAATCATAGCCACTCCTACGTACAACTTGAGCTCTTTATAGCGCTCCATACGTCCAAGTATTCCGCTCCTTCCGTGCCCACTTGTCGCCGAAACCACGACTGCTCCACGCGTGTGCCGATGAAGCTTCCAAGCCGAGAAAACCGCATTGTCCGTGAGAACCTTCCATGAGAACCGTGGCTTGATGACCGATTCCTACGACTCGTTGGATGAACACATAACCCTGCATGTCACGTTTCTCCGAACAATCTGGTGATAAGATTAATGAAGCTTGAAGGAGCAAAATTATTTTTTGTGGCTAATCATATGATAGTAATTTTATGGATATTGACATTACATGAAAAATATCAAAATGATTATTGAAAACTATCATGATAAAGATCAATACCAAAATCAATAAAAGTTCGAGTGAAGTGATAATGAGTTCCTTCTCTTTTTTATGCAAAAAAATTTCGTTGAAAGTCTCATCCATCATAATTAGATGTTCGACTCGGAACAACATAGATTAACGGAATGCTAATAGTTCTGGGTACTGTAGGACAACTCACAAAAATAATACCAAAAAATATGTGAATTTCTTTCCATATGTATCTTAACCTAAATAATTTTCTTTATCTTTTAAATTTACTTGATATTTTTCACCATCATGTTCTTGCCCGAAGAAATAAAAAGATGTAAAAGAAATTAATAAAAAAAGCGGGAGAATGTGCATATTAGTGTCATGTCTTAGAAAATTTTCATGGTTTTCTAAAGATAAACAATAAATCAATAAATTATAATTATGACATAATATTTTAAATCATTCAAACTGTGGGAGCATGTCACATGCATTTTTTTCCATATTAAGAATTAAATTTCAATCTGATTAAGAGTTAATGTCAGATGGAGAACATTTTTCTCAAAAAAAAAGGAAGACGTTTTTTACACCTTTCTCGTATCATAAATAATATTAACACTTCACACTTTAAACTTTTTTTGTAAGAAAAGGGAAATTTTTTTCTTTAGTTCATCTAAAATTATAATTTTCAAAATGAACACAACATTAAAACGGAGCAGATGATATTTCACTATATAAATTATATATCACCAATCTCGCAAAAATGAACTTTTAATAAAGATCGGTATTAGCAAAAAAAAAAATCCTCGGAAATATCAATAAAAACAAGGGAAAAATAAAATTGTTTCTTAAGTAAAATATTATAACTATTTTTTAAATTATAAGATATGAGATCTATGATAAATAAAAAAAATTAGAAAAAAAATTAATCTTCATTATAAATTTAACATTTTATATTATAAAATTATGATGTTATTTAAATAGATAACATCTTCATTAAATCCTAAAAATAATATATAGTTGAAAATCATTTCTTCGCTGCAACTTGAGATCTAACTATTCACTATATACGGTATACTTCATATTGTGTTTTTCTTTATTTAACAGAATTCTAGAAAAATATGACAACCTAATTTAAATCAATTCTCTTTTAACTAGTTTGCAAGATAAACCGATTAGACGTTATAACTCGAGTCTCCTCGTCGAAGTAGCGTCGAAGTGTACTGAAGATTGTCAAAGCTTATGCATCAAATCATAGAAAAAATATGAGCTTTCGCAAAGAGCAAACAAAGCCAATATGTCACCAGTGAATATTAGTCACAATTTTCAACTTTTAGGCAGTTGAACACAATTTATCCAACAAGATGCAATCTAGAATCAAACACCTGCAACATTAAATGAAACAAAAAGGGCTCAACGCACGAAAAAAAACTTCGACTAACAAAAAATGAACACCCATGCTTCGAATTCATTGTGCAAGGGCGGACTATATCAAGTAAATTATATTAACCACGAAAACATATCAAAGTTGTTGCATAATAAAATTCCAATGTTTGCATATATAGTGCCAGTTTCTGAACCAAACATGGATAAAAATAATGGTCTCATACATTATATTAACATAAAACAAATAAAACAACAAGCATAACCAGACAACTAGAACTAAAATCCACAAACCAACTCAAAGCAAGAAAGCTTCCAGACAGACTAATAACCCTATATGGCTGTCATAAACAAATGGCCCATTTGGAGCAAGGACATTTCACTCTCAAATTTAGAATCTCCGCCTAATTCCAGCCAACGAAATGTGAAGTTTGGCGAGAGTACAAGATACAACTCGAGACAGATCCCACCATTCTTCATGCTAAAGCCCACCCATTTAGACAGACACTTAAATGACTCAGATTCAAAAACTGGCAAAAGGAAATAGCAAAAAACAAGGACTCGAAGTTTCTAGAAGCACTTCCTGTGGACAATTGCAGGACCAGATTCTTCATACTCTCCCTTGGATATCCACATCTGCAAATACAATCATATCGATGTTAAACAATGTTGAAAATGAATACCAAAAGTAAACCCTGAACAGCATATGCTCAGTCTATAGGTTATTTGTAGTCTCCAACAGAAGGCTATTTTTGTGCCTCAAACACATGAGCACTAAGCAATTTAATCGTTGCACTTTAAGGAAAAGGGCAGAAAATATATCTTGGTAGTAAAGAAAACTGGCATGGATTACTTAATGAAAGGTAATATTTTTCTTGACAGTAGAAATAATCATTATTGTGTGCACAACTGAAAACAGATAAGGAAAAAGTTTAGCAACTTGAAATATAAGATTAAAGCATCTCACCTGCTGGAAGGTGCTGAGAGAGGCAAGGATGGATCCACCAATCCAAACAGAATATTTCCTTTCAGGTGGTGCCACCACCTTAATCTTCATGCTGCTGGGTGCAAGTGCAGTGATTTCCTTGCTCATACGATCAGCAATGCCAGGGAACATGGTTGACCCACCACTGAGGACAATATTTCCATACAGATCCTTTCTGATATCAACATCACACTTCATAATTGAGTTGTAGGTTGTCTCGTGAATACCGGCAGCTTCCATACCAATCAAGGATGGCTGGAAGAGGACCTCTGCACACCTAAATCTCTCAGCTCCAATGGTAATAACCTGACCATCTGGCAACTCATAGCTCTTTTCAACAGAGGAACTGCTCTTAGCAGTCTCTAGTTCCTGCTCAAAATCAAGTGCAACATATGCAAGCTTCTCCTTCATGTCTCTTACAATTTCCCGCTCTGCAGTGGTAGTGAAGGAATACCCTCTTTCTGTTAGAATCTTCATCAGGGCATCAGTGAGATCACGACCAGCAAGGTCCAGACGGAGGATAGCATGAGGAAGAGCGTAACCCTCATAAATTGGGACTGTATGACTGACACCATCACCAGAGTCGAGCACGATACCTGTGGCAACACATAAAAGACAAAGTTCACATACACAAGAAAACAAAAGTATTATTGACAACGACATGAAGATACATACCAGTAGTACGTCCACTAGCATACAGGGAAAGAACAGCCTGAATTGCAACATACATGGCAGGCACATTGAACGTCTCAAACATAATCTGGGTCATTTTCTCTCTGTTTGCCTTGGGATTGAGAGGGGCTTCTGTGAGCAAAACCGGGTGCTCCTCAGGAGCAACACGGAGCTCATTGTAGAAGGTGTGATGCCAGATCTTCTCCATGTCATCCCAGTTACTGACAATTCCATGCTCGATAGGGTATTTCAGAGTCAAAATACCTCTCTTCGATTGGGCTTCATCACCAACATATGCATCTTTCTGTCCCATTCCAACCATCACACCTGTGTGGCGAGGCCGGCCAACGATACTTGGGAAGACAGCCCTTGGAGCATCATCACCAGCAAATCCAGCCTGCAATTGATAAAGGCATACAACGACAACTTAGACTATGGCAAGAATGAAAATGGAAAAAAGCACATATATCAAATAAAATTGAAAGGTGAGATGCCAAACCTTGACCATTCCGGTACCATTGTCAACAACAAGAGGCTGGATATCCTCACTATCAGCCATTTCTCAAGTTCTGCATACAATTTTGTGTTTCAAAATGTAAAATCATGTCATTTATTATCTTCAGGAAAAAATAATTATGTGGTTTATATTTAATTGGTTACTGCATGGTTTCTACTGGAGTATAGAAGGCAATCACTTAAATATTTCTAGTAATAGCAGGAATTTATAATTGCAGGATCCAGTTTAACAAAATTGATAACAAAAATAGAATGTTTGCTTCTATCTTGGTTATCAAGTTTTCCCATATTTACTATTTGCACTCTAATTCTCAGAATTCCAGTTCTGCGGGACGATTCCCATGTGAAACCATCAGAAGCTGGTTAGGTATTAAAAGCATCACACATGAAGTTTACCCTTGTCAGCAACAATTTACGACCCTGATCGTGTCTATATATACCAATTATTAGCATCTGACGTAAGATCAGTGTTCAGAATCTTTCAACTTATATAGGAAAATTTGCAGATCAAATGGATTCGGGGGATCTAACGATCAGAATCTACAACGATCGCACAATCAACTTATCATATTACTAAATTTCGTTGTAATCAAAAGATGCTCAAAATGTAAGAGACCCTTTGAGGTGATCCCCACATGAATATTTACTTGACCTACAGATCGTGAAATAAGTGACAAGAGCTAAAACACTCCGATCAAATCGCAACATGAGACCACAGATCCAACCTAAACCCATCAAATCGGCTAACATATAGCACGGGAATCCCGTCAAGAAAACTAAAAAGAGAACATTTAGCCAAACAATTCAAAATACAAGTCAAACACAGTCCGATCATTCAGATCTACAGAAAGAAATGCATCATCTAACAACCGATGCCGAATCAAACGGGAAAAGGAACCCAGATCACTTCGAATCAGGTACCGATTTGCACGGAATGAAACGTGCGAGAAGGAGAGATCCACGGATCAGGAGATTTCTTACCTCGGGAGACGAGATGTAAGCTGCGGATCGCTCTGCGCCCCGATCGGCCGCCCCTTCCTTCGCTGTTGTAGAGCGGAGGAGGACACAGAGGAAGAGAGAGATATGAGAACGAGAGAAGCGTAGGGCATCTTCCCCCGCCTTGCCTTATAATGGTCCTCACGTGGGAGTTCCATTGGCCAATTGAAATGTTTGGTGTTCGGGGAAGCGTAGCGGGTAGTAGGCGGCATCATTTGGAACGCAAGGGCGGGGACGAGGACGGT
Organism: Pontederia paniculata; assembly: GCA_001647135.1. Lineage (NCBI taxonomy): Eukaryota > Viridiplantae > Streptophyta > Magnoliopsida > Commelinales > Pontederiaceae > Pontederia > Pontederia paniculata. Next base: position 34,390 of record LTAE01002877.1, on the reverse strand, counting down.
GGAATCTGAGCCGTCCGATGGACGAGGCCCTCGGAAAAGTAACCGTCAGATGGAACTTTCGGTGAAGGTGTGCGGAGGGGGAGGTGGGGAACGTGCGGTCACGACAACGAACACGAGCTGGCAATCGCTCACACGCGCGCACGTAAGAACCCAGTTGGATCCCGTCAAAATAATCATATCATTTAGTTAGTTAATTAAGAAGGCTTCATGTAATCGAAATCAATAAATATCAAGTCTTGCACTCGAACTCGATTTTAGAAATACTAGTACTTTAATAAAGCACGATAATATAAAGTAAACATTTTAGCGCATGTTAACGCCTGTGAATTGTAATAACATGCATTAAATAATGTAATATTAATAACGAGAATCATGAATATTAATGAAAATAATCCTTCTAATGTCCATTATTAAGGATGTCTTAATCATTAATAGTAAGTGATAAATTCACGTGAAAGCACAATATGCATCATTTGAAGCCCAATCTCATATATTATATATTATTTTTTATTATTCTTCGATATTTATGCACAATTGTATTTGTTTTGACAAGTAAGGGCGGAGCCACGTGGTCGCTTACACTTTTTTTATTTTTTTTCACCCAAATAAACAGAAGACCATCCAAAAGTAATTAATATTTAATCTAATTATTAATTCTTTAACTCTCTTTCAAATAATAAATAATCTAATCATTAGTTTTATAATTCTATCTAATATTCAAACTTCATTTCACTAGTCCCTCCAAACATTATTTTTATATTATTAATTCATAATTTAAAATTTTTAACTATGCATGTTTACAATCTTTTCTATATTTTTGGTGCTTAAACACATTTACAATTTTTTATAATTTTTTTGTGCCTTTAACTTATAAATTTTCATCGTAACTTTTTATATTGTAAATATAATTAATTGTGTTCTTTCTTTTCTTTATCATAATTAATTTATAATTTTAGAATATCGACTTTTTAAGCATGTTTTACTATCTTTTATACATTTTCGTGCTTAAGTACATTTACAATCTTTTATATATTTTTTTGTGTCTTTAACCTATTTATTTTCATCATAATTTTTCTATTGCAAATATAATTAATTATGTTCTTTCTTTTCTTTATTATAATTACTATCTTTCTTTTCTTTATTATAATTACCCTCTTTCTCTCTCTTCGCAGCGAAAGATGTCGCACCTCCGGACGATGCCTCCTGCAACTTCCCCTTCTCGTTCTCCTCTCGACGAGCGAACGTCTAGCCAAATGAGTTAAGGCATCGAGCGAAGGAGGAATAGCCGACTGGTATGTTCTTCTTTTTTTTCTTTTTTTTAGTTAGGGCATCACTACTTTCCCTTCACGTTCTCCTCTTGATGCTCCTATTTTTATTTCTAGACGACTGTCCTCCTGGCCACCGCCGCTTTGATCTTGTTTGGGGTGTGTGTGTAGGTTACGCTATGAAATCTCCACCGACATCTCACGGGAACCCCATCTTATGTATTTATCACAATAAGTAGTTTATTCTTATAATACCCATATATATAGATAAATGACATGATTGGAAAATGACAATCTTATTTTGTTGATTCTTTTGCAGATCACCAAGTCTTCATTCTGCATTCCTTTTAGCTCTACAATTGCAGGGACCAAACCATGGGAACAGAGAGAAAAGAGGGAAAAGATTCACAGGTCAATCATGTCAGCAATTTTTTACCAAGGGAAGGAGGGTGGACATGCCAATTGCAATAGTCCAATATATGTAATCACTAATCAGCAACAATTAGATCAACAAAGCTGCCAGATTTCATCATAAACGGCCGCTGCACAATTACTTAGTCTTTGATTTGATATAAATTTTCTGAATTGGTCCATTGGCCTTGGACATGTTGTGTCCAGAATTTGAATGCTTCAAGTTTAATTTTGTTTGTGATTGGTGCTTCATGCTGTCTTGAAAGGTTGATTAATTTCTTGCCATGTCCAACATGTCTTGTTGAGAAATTTGTAGCTGAGAAATGTAGCTGGAAGACGTGTCATAATTGGCACATTAATCATGTCATAATGTTTACGTCTTAAATTTAATTTATTTAATTCTATGATACCGGTGTCATCTCATGGACCAACGTTGCAACTAGATAGCAAATCATGTAGACTTTCCGAGAATGTTAAGTTCTGCAATCTGCAACAAAACAAATATGAGAAGAGCAGTTTATACAAGAGAGAGATTTTTCCAGTATAGTGCAGTAGGTACCTGCAGCATTCGTTCGACCAAAGCATGCAAGATCATGTCAATGGTCTTACAAAATTGGCAAATGTTCTCAACAATTTACAATTCAGTCCTTTCTTGGTCTCCATTGATTTTACGGGAGCAAACATTAGAGGTAAATGACTTGGCAAGGTTATTTAAAATATTTTTGGAAGAAGCCAGAAGATGAGAAACAAAACCATCCAACGCAGATAATGACACCAGCTCTAATTAGTTCATTCACTTGAATGGAACCACAGATTGGAGCTAGTAAATATTTATCATCCAAGAATAGGAGAAAAGAAAAGAATAGAAAATAAACGACAAGAAGGCATGCGAAAAGACATGACACTCATGTATCTTTGGAATGTCTCCATGTGTATTTTCATTAATAAAGGGGAAAAAAGGACTACCCAAACATTGAATTTCATTTGAGCCTGCCTCACAAGTCTGAAATCTGCAACAATAAAAAAAGGTAATAGTTCAAATAAAAAGCGTAATCATGAAGCAAAATACAAGGCAACTTCATTGTAAACATAAATTTCTAATAAATAACAAAATGCTTTGAAGCACAAATTAAAAGTAACAGTTCAAATAAGGTTCAAAGTTCCATTTGCAACTAACAATTCGTAGAATACAAATTCTGATCCTAGATCAAGTTGATATTAAACAATACAAAATATAAAATCATTCCAACAATTGAATGTAACATTCTCTCTCTTTTGAGTTATCGAATTGCATTTTCGCACAAAACTTATCATATCTTTGGATTTTGGATCCTTCACCCGCACTCAACAATTTTAGAATAATCTTGTGTCTATCTTCTACGATTGGATCATCGAAAAAATCACAATCTTGAGATGTAAATTTAGCCTGCAAAGAAAACAACATTTTAATTAGTTTATAACTACAAGAACCAGAAAGAAAGCAACATTTTAATTAGCATGCAAAGAACTACAAGGTAGGATATATCCAACCATCTATTGGAAATAGGTATTATTAAAGTTGCTCCAAAATTTTCTCTACTTAATATGAACTATGTCAAGCAATTTTAAGGAAAAAAAGGCAATTAAAATGTCATAGTTATGGTCTTCTAAAAAGTATGGTCCAGGGACATTAGTGATTGAAATTTTTGTTCCACCCAAAAAAAATCAGCTCATCAATTTCAGATGTAAAATAATATTAAAAACTGCAATTCAAATCTTCATAACAACATATGGACTTTTCCTCTGTTAAAAAGACTCTTTGGTGTCAATTAGTTAGAGATATGCTTAAATTAGTTCACATAAATGATAACTCTAAAGACATCTAGAGCTATGTCATTAAATTGGACGAGCTTCATAACATTGTCACTATCACCTGAAAAATTATACTCAGAAAGCTGACCACATTAAGAGGCCAGGAAAAGATTTGAAAGATCAACATAGGCAATATAGCCAGAATTGCAACAATGTGAGGATGCATGATAAGTATTAGATTCAGGAAGATGTGAAATAGATAGTTAAATGTAGATGTGAAGCATAACTTATTTTAAATTCCAATCAATCTACATGCATATAGATCATTCTTTTATACCCTTAGAACAAAAAAGGATTGAAGACCACAAGAAGAAAAACAAAGAAAACCCATACTGAAAATCTATGCACATTATATTCTCAAATTTTATCACATACTGGCTCTCGTGCTCAGATCCGGCGACGACATCCGCTCGTGGAAGGGTGACAACGATGCTCGTGCAAGGGCGACAGCGGCAACAGTCACGGGAGCTCAACCTTTATATCCGGTGATGACATCCGTTAGTGCAAGGGCGATGATAACGGTAGCAATTGATGGCGCTCAACCTTCAGATCCGGCGACAACGTCCGCTCATTCAAGGGCGACGACAACGACAGCGGTTGCGGGCGCTCAACCTTCAGATCCGGCGATGGCGTCCACTCGTGCAAGGGTGACAACGCTAGTAGATGCATCCGGTCAACCAGAATCAAAGCGGCAGCGACGACTGCCAGGAGGACGTCGAAGGGTCGTTATCTAGTAATAAAAAAGGAGCGTCGAGAGGAGAACATGAAGGGGAAGTAGCAATGCTCTAACTAAAAAAAGAAAAACAAAGAAGAACATACCATTTGGCTATTCATCCTCCGGTCGATGCCCTAAATCATTTGGCTATTCGTCCGCTCGTCGAGAGGAGAAAGAGAAGGGGAATCTGCAGGCGGCGTCATCCGACTGCGTCCGTGAAGAGAGAGAAAAAGGGGAAGAAAAATGAAAACTCTCATTTGGGTTAAATGCTTTTAACACTTTCAAGCCGCTAAAGAAAATAAACCAAAGATTAATCCGGTTTGATGGAGCCGATTTTATCTCTATCAACTTCAAAATTTTGGATCGATGGAGCACCGCAGATCTTCAGATCTATGGTGCTCCATACCTATGGAGCTAAAAGTGGTCCACAGGCTCCTTAATCCCTGTTTAGATTTAGTTCTTGCACCAATCGTTTTTCTCACTGTTAATCCTATCTAGATAATAGCAATCTCATCTTAAATTTAATAATTTAACTCTTTCCTTGTAGGTACGATTTTTTTTTATTACTGGATAATTTTGTACACTTGTAGAATTTTTATCAAGTTTTTTGTGTCCTTGCCGAAGAAAGATGTCAATATTAAATTTTTTGATATTATTATTACTCTAGACAATTGTTCTCATGTTTTTGTATGCCTCTTTTGTACATGGTCTTGGAGCCCTTCAACCATGAAATCGAAAAGGACATACAAAGTCAACAAAAGGGCAGAAAGACAAAGAAGACAAAACATGGTTGCCACCTAAGATAATATTCCGTATTGAATGAATAAGGTGACATGCCAGCTAATGTACATGTGGATAATGCAAATGCATGAAATCCACAAGGTGGATCAATAAGAGACGAAAACATGGCAAATAATCAAGATAAAAAAGTGCCCATGAAAGATTTGACTAGAGGAAATCAATTGAAGATTGTGAGGCCAAGAGTAGCGGCCAACAATTTTTAATTGAAAGGAAGCTTGATCCAAACGCTCCAGAATAATTAGTTCATAGGTGAAGCAATTAAAGATACCAAAGCTCATATATGGTGCTTCCTCCAGATATGTGATGCTATAAAGATTAATGGAGTATCAGATGATGCCATCAAGATGACGCTTTTCCTTTTTTCTTTGAGGGACACTGCTCAAGACTTACTACATGCGCAAGTTGAAGGAGCACACAACACATGGAACGAGCTTTGCTAGGACTTTCTGATAAAAAAAATTTCCACCTAGGAAATACATCAAATTGATAAATGAAATCAGTTTCTTTCATCAAAAAGATTATGAGACTTTGGAAGCGGCATGAGAAACATACAAAGCCATGCAAAGAAAGGTTCCATTCCATGCCATACCCAATTAGCTTCCGATAGAGATCTTCCATAATGGACTAACAACATCCATGCAACTCAGCATCAATTTGGTCTCAAGGGGAGGTTCAATCATGAATCTTCCATATCCAGAAGCATGTGCTTTTTTGGACCAATTAGCGTTAATTAACAATGGATTCCTGAAGATCCCTCAAAATTTGGGGCGAACTGACAATAAAGATTACAAAGCTCTTAAAGTGGATGCACTTGTCAATATCATGTCAAAAATGAATCATGTCCAAGTTAACCAATTGTTAAATGTCCCGATGAACTTTGATAGCTATGAAGGACCTTATGCCAATTATGAATGTATGCAAACTCCTCAGCAAATGAACTACTTGGAAAATCCTAATAGAGAAAGTAACTCATATGGCAACAATTATCAGCCACATAACAAGAACTATACTAGATTTTCTTGGAGTAACCCTAATGTAGCCCAACAACCATCTTGATCGTGTAGCCCAACAACCACCTTGATTGTAGTACCATTTGGACATATTTCCAAGACCTCCTTTTCAGCCTCAGCAACACTATCAACAACAATCTTCTCAACTGCAAGAGCAGAAAAACAATCATAGGAGTACGCCATAGAGAAGATGGCCAATGCAACGAGTGATAGATTTGAGAAGATAAAGAAGGGTATGCATCCGCTTATCACATCCAACCACAATATGGAGTATCAACTTGGACAATTGGTATTCTCAATCAATTCGAGAGAAGAAGAAGTCTACCTAGTCAAACACAAAAGAACCCAAAAGAACATTGCAAAGCAGTGGAGCTGCCTAGTGGAAAGAAGCTAGAGGAGGCAAATGTTAAGGCCAAAGACAAGAAATAAACTCCACCTTAGACTGAATATGAAAACTAAAGACAATCACAAGAAAGGGACAACAAGTGGAGAAAAAGAAACATATAAACCCCATGCACCTTATGTACCTCCTATTTCATTCCTACCAAGGCTTCACAGACCAAAAATGGACCAACAATTTGAAAGTTTGTCAAACTATTCAAACAACTTCATATTAATATCTTGTTTGTTGATGTCATAGCACAAATCCTCGCCTACGTGAAGTTCCTGATGGAAATCATGTGAAAAAAGAGAACTCTGGAATCACATGAGACTATTGCATTGATAGAGGAATGCAGTGCAGTTTTGAAGAAGAAACTTCCACCCAAGCTGAGAGACTTAATAAGTTTCTCGATTCCTTGTACCATTGGAAATCTGAATATCACAAAAGCCTTATGTGATTTGGGGTCAAGTGTGTCATTTATGCCTCATTCTATATGCAAGAAGCTTGGACTACAGGAGTTCAAGCCCATCAAAGTTATGTTGTTGTTAGTTGATTGCTCCATCATCCATCTCAATGGAGTGCTTGAGAATTTATTGCTGAAAGTTGACAAGTTCTTCGTTCCAGTCAACTTTATTTCTTGGATATGGAAGAAAATGATGAAATTCAAATCATTTTGGGAAGGCCAATTTTTACTACTGGAGCACTCATCGATGTGAAGTAAGGAAACTTCACTCTCACCATAGGAGAAGAACAAGGTGTAGTTCAATCTTTTACTCAGTATCTAACTACATCAGATCAAAATTTTCAAGTGAATTGCATTGAAAAATTGACAAGAAAAGTCTTTGACAAGATCATCCATCAACCTATTGAGAGGTGTCTATTGAAGATAGGTGATAGAGACATACAAAATGAGGCTAAGGAGATGACTCATGTATTAGCGCCTCGAGACACATGCCCTATAATCGAGGTAAAACTTTTGAAGAGCCTGGGAAAGGTAAAGAATTTTCATCTCCCACTTATATAGTACTACCAACTCTTGAATCCAAACTACTTTCATCGTATCTCAAATATGTGTTTTTGTGTCTGAAAATCACTTTGCTTGTGATTGTTAATGCTTCACTTGACACACAACAACTTGAGAAACTCATAAGAGTATTAAGTGACAAGAAGCAAGCCATAGGTTGAACCATAGCTGACCCAAAGGAAATTAGCCCCTCTATATGTATGTATCACATTATTATGGAGGAAGACCACAAATCTAGTGCAGAAAAACAATGAAGCTCAATCCCCACATGAGAGAAGTTGTTAGAAGTGAGATCCTTAAGTGGTTGGTTGCGAGTATCATATACCCAAATTTTGATAGTTCATGGGTAAGCCAGTATAATGATCCTTAAAAAGGGAGGCATGATTGTGGTGACAAATGAGTTTATCCCCACACTCAAAGTAAGTGACTGGAGAATATGCATTCATTACAGGAAACTGAAAAATGCAACTTGAAAAGACCATTTTCCATTACATTTCCTGGATGAAATGCTGAAGCGCTTAGCAGGGTATGAATATTATCGTTTTCTAGATGGGTATCTTGGGTACAACCAAATTCACATAACCTTATAGGACCAAGATAAAACAACATCTACATGTCATTATGGGACCTTCACATTCAAATGGATGCTTTTTTGGGTTCTGTAAGGTGCTTGCGACTTTCCAACATTGTATGATGGCTCTATTTTCAGATTTCATATAAAAGATTATGGAAGTTTTTATGGATTTTTGTTTTCTATTTTTGGCTCAATTTTTTGTTTGTGCCTTCTGAATCTATCCCAAATTCTCACTAGGTGTGAAGAAACAAATCTAGTTTTGAATTAGGAAAGTGTCATTTTTATGATACAAGAAGGAATTGTCTTGGAGCACAAGATCTCTTCAAAAGATATAGAGGTGGATAAAGTCAAGGTTGAGTGCATTGAAAGATTACTGCCACTGACATTCGTGAAAGGAATGCGAACTTATCAAAGATTTTTTTTTTCTAAGATTGTCAAACCATTATGAAATTTGCTTGTTAAAGAAACCAACTTTATTTTTTATGAACCATCAATGGAAGCTTTTCATAGGTTAAAATAGGAACTCATGTTAGCCCCCATCATTGTAGCACCTGACTGAAGTATGCCTTTTGAAGTAATGTATGATGCATCTGACTTCACAATTAGAGCGATGCTAGTGTAAAGAAACGAATGTGGATCATAGGTAATCTACTATGTGAGCAGGATCTTTGATGAAGCCCTGCTCAACTATGCAACTATGGAAAAGGAATTCTTAGCAACGGTGTTCACGTTGGACAAATTTTGCTTGTACCTAATTGGGTCAAAGGTAATTATTTATACTGACCATGCAGCAATCATGTATCTCATGAACAAGAAGTACACGAGCCACGCCTAATTAGTGAGTGTTATCAATGCAAATATTTGACTTGGAGATTCAAGACAAGAAGGGAATGGAGAACACACTGCCTGATCACTTGTCCCGATTGAAAAGAGCAAGAGAAGGAGGAGACACTCCTACCAGAGTTTCCCTAACAAATTGCTTCTAGGTGTTGCTAGCACTCCCTAGTATGTAGACTTGGTAAACTATCTGGTAAAAGGCATTAACCCAAGTGATTTCTCATCTAACCAAAGGAAAAAAGTCTATTGAGAAGTCAAATACTACTTTTGGGAGGAACCTCTTTTTTTTAAAAAAAAATTATGTGTTGATGGAATGATTAGGATATGCATTCCTGAAGATGATGTCTATGAAATTCTACTTCATTGTCATTCTTTAGCATGTGGAGGACATTTTAATATGAATAAAATCGTAGCTAAGATACATAAATGCAGATTTTTTATTGGCCTTCAAACTATAAAAATACCAAGAGTTTCACATAATCATGTGATAGATGCCAATGAATGAGAAACATGACACAAGAAAAATAAATACTTCAACAACCAATATTGGAAGTTGAACTTTTTGATGTATGGAGTATCAATTTTATGGGTCCCATTCTGTCATCATATAGCAATTAGTACATTTTAGTGGCAGTTTGGATTATGTTTCTAAATGGGTAGAAATTATCGCAAGTTCTACCAATGACTCTAAGGTTGCACTCAAATTCTTGAAAATCACATTTTCTCTAGGTTTGGTTTACCAAGATGAATAATAAATGGCGTCGGAAGTCATTTTTGCAATAAGTACCTAAATTATCTGTTGGTCAAGTATGGAGTCAAACATAAAGTCACCACGCCATACCATCCTCAAGCTAACGGCCAAGGCACTAAGCTAATTGAGAATTGAAGTTGATTTTTGGAAAGATGGTGAATAAGTCTAGTAAAGATTGGTAGTTGAAGCTCAATGATACGCTTTGGGAATATCGAACAACTTTTAAAACTCCTCTAAGTATGTCTTCGTACCGGTTAGTTTTGACAAACCTGATCACTTAACGGCGGAGTTACAACATAAGGCATATTGGACCATTCGAGAATTAAACATGGATTTAAAAAGAACGAAAGATAAAAGATTGCTGCAGCTAACTGAACTTGATGAATTTAGACTAGAATCATATCAAAATTCCAAGTGTACAAATAAAAAGACAAATACTAGCATGATAAACATATTCCCCACAAACAATTCGATGATAGGCAACATGTATTGATATTTAACTCCAAATTGAAGTTGTTTCCCGACAAACTGAAATCTAAATAGTAAGTGATAAATTCATGAAAAAGCATAATATGTGTCGTTTGAAACCCAGTATCACAGATTTTATATATTTATATTGATTATTCTTTGGAGATCTACACACAATTGTATTTGTTTTGACAAGACATGAAGATTGCAAAAAAAATGACAAAAACACAAGTATGCAAGCAGCAATACAACCAGCCCGCACAAAATAATACAACCTTATCAACCAAAAGAAGCTGCTATCAAGTTCATTCGAGGAGACTAATTGATATGGTCGTATCATTCAAAGCCGATGAGGCCCCAACCACATCGACTGATATGAACCGTATCAATTGTGAAGATTCCCTCATATAATGGTGTGCTTCTATGTGACCATATTGATTATTATGTAATGTTTTTGGTCGATTATCTTGGAATAGCTCTATCAAGGGTCTTGCTATCTTCGAAAAATCCCTTATAAGCCTTCTATAAAGACCTACATGACATAGGAAGCTTCTAATTCCTTTAACATTTGTGGGCTGGGGCAAATTGACAATAACTTCCACTTTGGCTAGGCCTATCTCAATCCACTAATTGGATATCACATGCCCTAGGACCACAACATGCTTAACCATAAATGACACTTTTCCTAGTTGAAAATAAGATCTACTTCTTCACACATGTGGAGCACTTGCTCCAAATGGGTTAGACAATAAGAACAAAAGGAGCCATAAACGAAAAAGTCATCCATGAACACCTCCATAATTCTTTTAATAAAATCAGAGAATATGGTAGTCATACCTGATGCAGTATTTTTATCCAAAAATTTTGTGCAAAATCTTGATGCTAAAATAGACGATAAGATGCTAGAAAGTGCACTAATCATTCAAGTAATAAAGTGATGAGAGTATAGAGTTGTTGATCCCACGAGAAACTAGTTTAACTAATTATCTACTTTTAGGGGATAATAGGAGATAACATTTAATTGGGAAAATGTGTTAAGAAAATGAAATAACAGAAGAGTAAATATTAGGCTAATCTAAGCTAATGATGCATATGGCCTTTGGATGAGAGATATGATTAGGAACAAACTTGTGAAACCTCTATAATAATTGATTTAACCAATGAGGAACATATTAATTCTTATATGAATTAGGAACAATTGCATCCATTCTGGGTGAAGATCAACTATCCTTAACTAGAAATAAACTGAGAGCATTTTGTTCCATCTCTACATTCAAATCTACTCATATTAGGATGCACTGCACGATCTTCTACTCGAGTACTCTTTTGGACGTCGATGAACCTATGCACGATCTTCTATTCGACTGTACCGTGCAAGAATCTTCTGAGCAACACTTTAAGTTGTTCTCACATCCTTGGCTTGTAGGCACAAGTTGCAAGTTGTTAGCATATGCTTTCTCCTCAGCTCCTGGTATGTGAAATAAAGCTCTAGTTGTCTCCCAGGACATCACCTCTCAACTTGTGTATTTATAGCCTCCAAAGGGTGTGTTGGATTTCCATAGAGTTTGATTAGGTTTAGAAACCTTTCCATGTCAAAACAAAGAAAATTCTTCCAAAACACTTTGACTTTGGGGCTGAACATAAACCCTTCAAAACACTTCCAAATATGGTTAAATATGCTCCTTTTTTTCTCCAAAGAAATATGATAGGATAGAAGTCCTTTTCCAAATCTTATTAGTAATAGAGATGAGAGAATCTTTAAATTTGTCTTTAATTTCGTAACTCTTCCTTAGGCTAAATTTTTGGACTTCAAAACTCTCTCAATCCATTAGGAATATATATCTAATTTTTCCCCAAGTAGTTGTATAATGATTGAAAGTCTTTCTATGAAGTTGTAGCTCATTTTCCTAGTTAGTTGATCAAATAACACATTACTAATTGAATTAGAAATACAATAAGAATCCTTTTCGGTTTATATTATCCAAATGAATTAATTCTTAGTTGAGATAGGAGATGAATCCTTGTCAAATTGTGCTTCTTATATTGAATGCCAAATAATATGAGTCCTTGTGGCATTCAAAATTACTTCAAAATATCTCATGAAATCGAATCTATTTCGTCTGTCATGAGGCATGACAGTCTTTCACAACCTGCGAGACTTTGACTTCTAGTAGGAAAAGTGGATATCACAACACGTTATGGGATATCATGACTTGTAAATTGAGATGAATTTTGAAATGATAGTTGCTATCGTTTGTACTTACGGCCCATAAAAAGATGTAACGGTCCGTAACAGATTGATGTCCAAAGGTGTTCTATGTTGTTGATGTTGTGACGCTCTTCATGGCCCATGAGATTGCAATGTAACAACCCATGATAGGATTTCACGATCCTATATATCACTTCAATAGAGTTGATTTCACTATTATGGTCATGATAGATGTTGCAGTTCGATATATTCAATTGTTAGTCTGCAGGCTTTGCGTCATGGTCATGATAAACATGTAATAACTCATGAAATCCAGAAATGATAACCTTTTGCATATGAAGTTGACTCATTTCATCGTTTAATCCCTTCTATGCACTTCTTTGCTCCTTCCAAGTGATTTTCTTAAAACAATATCAAAACTCGAGTAGAATCACGACTCAAAAAGTAGAAACAAATAAATAATAAAATAAATGCATGTTATAACGAAATTAACTGAAATAATACTAAATATATATGCCAAAAATATGTTGGAATTTACATACATCAAATACCCCCAAGCTTAAGTCTTGCTTGTCCTCAAGCAAAAATTCTCGATTAGACTCAAGACAATTCCATCATTGTCATTCATCCAATAGACCAATACTTTTCTAACACACTCTCTCCTCTCATGTGTATCATAAGAACATCATCCTATCATTTAGAAATCAAGCTTTACAGAAATTTAAATCTCAAACATTTAAAGAAAAATCAAGTCAAACCTCGTGTAAAAAGAATAATATAGTCTACCAAACAATAGCATTAATATTGAATAAGTAAGTATCAATTGAGCTTATACATTTTCTCAATTAAGCACAAACCTTAAAGCTATTTCGTGGTTCTAGACTTCAGACAAGGTTTCATAAGGTAGTTTGTGTAGCGGGCTTTCAATAGATGGATTCTAGGCTAGACGACCTTAGGTCACCAGGATTTAAGGGTCCCCTACTGGTGTACTTGTCCAAAATTTCTAGGTCCTGAATGAAGATTTCGATCTAGGTAGTTGAGTTGATACGTGAATATTGTAAGATCACTTGGCACCAAGAGGGGCGGGGAGTGAATTGGTGTAATAAAAACTTTAAACCAATTTCACAATAAAAACACGAAAGCTAAAAATTGATTTATCGCAAAGCTCAAATTTGAATGCTCTCGATATAAAACAAGTGCAATAGTGATATAAGTGAGCATGCAAGATGATAAGTAAAGTAAGAGTGAAATGCAAACTCAAGACACAAGAGTTGTTGATGAGGTTAGGCCACCGTCTACGTTCCCGCTCCGACTTCTCAACCTTGAGATCACCGGATATCCACTAGCACTTCATTTTATACTTAGGGCAAGGAAATCCTTTTACACAAAACTCGTCGTTTCTTCACTTCAAGAGGTAGGCAAAACCTCTTCTCCAAGGAAGCTCACAATCTCACACTTATTTGATTTCCCTTTGATACTTGTGTCTTCCTTGAAGCCTCAACTCATTCTAAACCTTTGGAAGGCTTTCTATAAGTGGTCTTGTGGCAATATGACTATTGCTTTCTTCTTGAGCAAAAAACTAGCCATTGTAACTTTTTTTTAAATATATCCCCTCACTATTTCGTCCATAACTCTTCGCATAGATGTCCAAATGAGTTGATTTTTTATTCTATGGAAATCTAACAAGATTATCTACAAATTTTTGTATTCATGGCTCGACCCAAATCGGATTAAGAAGGTCAAATATCTCGTTTAAGTTTGAATATTTTTTTTTTCAAGCTAAGGTCGATCGACCGACCTTGGGTTAGGTTCAACATGACTTTGATGAGTTCTTCAACCAGCCTTCGTGGGTTAGACCGACTTCATGAGTTCTTCAACCGACCTTTAGTTCTGACTTAATTTTGGATCAACCAACATGTCCAAGGTTCGATCAACTTTGATGAGTTCTTCAACCGACCTTCGTGGGTTTGATCGACCTTTATATTAAGTTCAACCAACCTTCACTACTTTAGTCATAACTCTCTACGTAGATATCCGATTGATGTGATTCTTATTTCTTTGGAAAGATAAAGCATTATCTACATTTAATCTATTCATTCCTCAATCTAAATAATATGGTAAGAAGGTTAAATATGAATGTAAAGTTCAGTACATATAATTTTACTTTGAACTTAATAGACCTTCACCATTTCGTATATAACTTTTTATGTAGATATCAAAATGAGATGATTCTTGAACATATAGAAAGATAACAAAATTATCTATAATTAATATATTTATGTCTCAACCCAGATAATAAGGGAATATAGAAAAATATTAAGTTGAACATTAGTGCATATAATTTAACTTTGAAGCTTTCACACACTTATCATATTTTGACATGCACCTATATATTTTCCAATGTTTTCATCATCAAAAAAATATAAATATAACACCAAGTCATAAAGTCATTTTTCTAGCAAATATTTCTTCATATTGCACAAGGTGATCCGTGTAGCGAGCTTTCGACTAATGACTACTATAATAGATGGCCTTAGGGCAACAGGTGTAGCAACATGTGCTAAGGCACCTCCAAATAGTACTCAAGTACCATCCTTTTATTTCCAGCACATATAATCTTTTTTCTTTTCACTCTTGTCGATTTTTCAGCTTTCATTTCAATTTTTTGATATATATCTTTAACAATATGATGAGCTCGATAGATGCTTATATGTTCAATTAAAAAGCTACTATTGTTAAGACTAAATAAAGACAAACAAAAGAAGGTTTGGATAATAATTGTAGTAAGAGAATTTGTATTTCTATTCAATTTAGTCCTGGACTTAAGTAATTAATATTCAAGTGATAAACAATAAAAGAGAGAGTATTCAAATTTCGTAGATACTAATCAAATGACCTCAAATTTATACCCAAGGATAAGTTAAAGAAAGATGTAAGATGTAATGATGGTATTTATGGATCTTTTTTTATTGATTTTCAATTAAACTGCAATAAAGAAAATGTGCAATGCAAGATGATGCATGATATGCATTCTCCCCCATGCTTGAACTAAACATTGTTCTTAGTGTTTAAGGCCAAACATGTAAAGAAAAGAATATGAGAAAATAAAGTAAAAGGAAGAAAAGATAAGAAACAACCAAGTAGTTCTAGTGTGATTTTGGAAATGATAGGAGGAAGACTGGCTGCATGTAGAAAATTGTGCTCTGGTCAAGGTAACTACTCCCCTTGACTAATTTGGAGTCAGTCAGGCGCATCTTGAAATGTTCGGCAAATAGGGGTGATTAAACCCTTGACAACGATCTTCCTTTTGCTTTTCTTTGAATGCCTCTCAAAGTGCCTAGCAATAAAGGCGCTAGCATTCACACTTATTCCCTAGACCACGACTTACAAGAAGAATAGCTCATTCTCATTCAGAGAGCCGTCATTATCCCCTCTCCCACATATCATATTAGATATAATCTTGTGAACAAAATGAAAGACAAGGTTCTGAATCAAACTGCTCTTGGCGAATATGTAATTGAGAATTGACTCCGCTATGATTGCTTTCTGAAACTACATGGGGTTAAATTCCTTGGGCACTCGAGGAAATTGGTAGATGTCGTTGAATTCCTCCAAGGATACGGAAAACCTCTATTGTTCATTTGAAATTCAATTTTCATTGTCTTGTTCCTTGTGCCATCATGGTTGATTGTCCTGAAACTGTTGAGGAACTCTAGAGTGATCTCCTCATAAGTATTCCATGCCTATTGGAGGAAGTTTGCCGGCCAATATGACCGAACAACTTTATGATATCATTCCGCAAGTAGAATATTGCAAATGTCTCCTGCTGTGCAAAACACATCAGAGCAAGGTCCATGAAAGATAAGTCTGAATACTACTTTCGATGCTCGTCAGTGCGGAAGGTGATTGCTATGATTTCGGAAGCTGCTATATTTAGAGGTGACATGGACTTGAAAGTTGCCAAATTCAGTGATGATATTCTATGGAAGCTACCACAATGATGATGAATGAAGATGTATAAATTTAGAAGTTTTCGTAATTGAAGAGACTCGTTACACTTGGACATGACGCTACACCAACTTTAGAGCCACGATTATGACATTATGATGTCATTACTTCATGAACATGGACAAACACCTCATCATGTTGACGTGGACAACATCTTCAATTTGGATTAATTCATAATGATGATGATGATTAGACCTTAGTTGTTTAAATAGTTTACTTGGGTCTTTAGCCCATTAGATTTTATTTGACTTTTAGTTTCTTAAAGAAAGGTTTGCCATTCTCTTATAAATAAGAGGGCAGACTCCTCATAATGGAATGTTTTGTCATCTTGAATTCTGAATCCCTAGGGGAGGATATCTTCTTTGTTCTTCGAGAATTCCGACTTGGATTACGGGTAATATCTTATTTTGTAATTTATTTAAATTTTATCAGTTTGATATTGATTCTTATGCACAAGTTTGCATATTGGTCGATATTTCCATTTTCTGGATTTTATATTTTCGTGTGATTCCTTCTTGTTTTTCACTTCCGCTTGATTATGGTTCGTTAGGACAGGTTCTCTAACGAGGTTTGTATCATTTGGTATCAGAATTTGAGGTTTCAGATTCTTTAATCTAGTTATCTTTTTATTTTAGTTGTTCATAGGAATTTTAGATTTTGACAATCATATCAAAATTTAGTTTTCTGTTTTATCAAAATCCAAAAAGTGACAAGGTTTTAGTTTTCGTTTATCAATTTGATCTGAAAATTTTGTCGAAAAATAAAAAACATAAAAAAAAGAGAGAAAAAAAATTCTGCTTGTTCTACCCTATTCTGCAAAATGTTCTTCTTTTTACTCATCTCAACCATCACAAAAAACCTATTTTTACTTGCCAAACCAGAATTTATTTGAATCCTTATTTCTTTTCAAAATTGTTCTTTCTTTGAGAATTGGGTTTTATTTCTTTCCTAAATTGTTCTTTCCCTAGAAATAAAATCTGAGTGAGATTTTATTTGTTTCCAAAATTGTTCCTTTCCATGGAAAAAAAATCTGAGTTGGCTGTTATTTCTTTTTGTCAAGAAGTAAAATGAAACAGAGAAGAAGAGAAAAAGAAAAAAAAAGAACTGGCAAAAAAATAAGCAAAAAAAAGAAAAAGAAAGTTCTCAACATTGCTGTTGTGATAAAAATTCTGAAAAAGAAAACTTGGACATTATTCTTTCAAGAATAGAAAAAGATATTCCTGAACATTGTTCTTGGCTTATGTTAGGCATTTGGCTCAAAACTAATTCCCTATTATTCTATTTTCTTCTTTTGTTGATTCATGAGTCTTGCAAACCTACTATATTGAGTCTACTTTTTTTTTATTGATAATCTGATATCGATATTGGTTGCATCTTATTTTAGGAATTGATATTTTCGATTTAATTTTAATTGAATTGTGAATCTCTCAAACATATCTCTTGTTGTGAGTTTGCCTAGAACACTCATGAGTAATCTGGAGAGGTAAAGAGCCGAGTGGTCAGAACATTAGAAGGAAAAAACCGATTAGAGTTGAGGTAAAATATGAGTGTCACCACTTGAATGTCACCATTTGAGGATGTGAGTAAGTTTTGCTAACAATTTATATGTAGGTTTCACAATGTGTTATGAAGCTGATGAAAAATACACTAAGAAAGTCACATATTGGTATTTGCATGATCAAGTTCCAAAGAGGATAATATTCTTCAGCAATCACAAAGACGATATGTGCAACATGAAAGACAAGATTCTTTTCAAGAATGTGTGCAACGATCTCCACCAAAAAAAAAGGTCAAAGTTTTTAGTTCGGTGCTAGAATTGGTCGACAGTCAAACTTATCTCCATACTCAAAATGAAAAAAATCAAAACAACAAGAAAACACTGGTGATAAACTCTCAAGAGCGATGGCTCACACTTAGAGATGGAAGCAAAACTGGATAAAGTTACAAGATTCTTTTCAAGAATGTGTGCAACGATCTCCACCAAAAAAAAAGGTCAAAGTTTTTAGTTCGGTGCTAGAATTGGTCGACAGTCAAACTTATCTCCATACTCAAAATGAAAAAAATCAAAACAACAAGAAAACACTGGTGATAAACTCTCAAGAGCGATGGCTCACACTTAGAGATGGAAGCAAAACTGGATAAAGTAGAAGATGAACTTACCAAAATCTTTCCAATTCAAGAGTTTTCTAACTAATCATGATGATAAAGATTTTGAGAAAAGTGATATATTGGAAAAAGAAGTAGAAGCAAGTGTGACCAAAAAGATGGAGCAAAAGTTCTTCCATGAAAATAGAAGAAAATTTTGAATATGGTGAAAATATGAGCCAAATTTTTAGTGATAAAAGTGAGAAAGAATAGAGCCACAAAAGTTCTGAGATGCGAGAAAGGCCACCTTTGGAGAGCATTGATGATAATATTTAGAGTGTTGAATGTTATGAGAGTTATGAGGATGAGAGTTGATTAAATTTTGAGTGTTTAGAAAGTCCACCTTTAAAGAGTGTTAGTGAGAGAAAAGAAAAATAGTTGAATGGTTTATATACTAATATTACTTTTCTTTTGCCTTTGTCTATTGATCCCCCCTTGCAGGTGTTAAAGACTATTGAGCGAGAGGAAACACTTTTGTAATCTTCGAGCACACATTTGAGTTCATTATTTACTAATGCTCCTTTACATGCATTGAGGAGTTTGCAGATACTCAAGATGAAACTAAACATTTCGTTTTCTACTTGTTCAAGTTTTTTGAACGATAAGTTTCTCAACTTTACCAATTTTAAATTGACTATTTCTTCTATTACTCTTATTAATCATGATGCCTTTGATTGGTTAGTTCTGATTTTTGAATTTCATGATGAGAATTGTATAAGATCAATTTGCTTGGATTTTCATTCATATACTATCGAGAAATCTTTGACATTCGATGGATTTAACGTTCTGACTTATGAAGATCAACCGAGTGATTTTAGAGCTACTTTGAGATTTATGTCTTCTAGATATTTCAATTATCGATTTCAAAAAACTCTGACATTATTGATTTTCTAGTTTTGGAAAAACATTGGTTGATAATTCGTGTTTTATGTTGGTCACATTTGATAGTTATCAAATTGGTCATTTTGGGACATTAATTTCCTACGATTCTGAACTTTATATCATCCATGCTGAATTATTATTTGCACTCATTGTTTCAATTGGATTTAACACTCTTGGTTTTCATAAGAGATTTACCTTTAGGTCTTTTGGAAACTTTCTCGTTCATTTGCATGATTCTTCTAATCATTTAAAATATTGTCTATCTTGTGAGAATTCAATAACATATTTTCATGAAGAATTAACGTTGGAAAAATTATTTTTCTTGGTCTGGATGCATTTAATTTTGTTCATGTTGGATCCTTGTTTTTGTGTATATTGCACAATTTATTTAACATAATATTATTGCGTAGAGGAAGGTCTACAAAATCTTGGGATTCACTACTAAATGTGTCTTCTTATCATGCGCACAAAATTTTTCACCCAGGGGAGTGTGAACTTTCATTTATTATTTTTGTGTTTAAGTTTCTTGTGTAGAAACCGGAGAGGTCATCGGATCATGTGCTTTGATGTACTTCCCCAAGCTATCAATTTAGATATTTATATATTCGAGGACGAATCTTTTGAAGAGGAGGGAAATAATATGATTCTAAAAGTTGCCATATTTAGATGTGACATGGATTTGGATGTTTCCAAATTCAGAGATGATATTCTGCAGAAGCTACCTCATGTTGAATCTAGGATCCCGAGATTATTTTGGTGATCATAAATTTGTGAGGGAACTTAGTCTGAATTAATGAGCTTGTTGAACTAATTTTTGAAAGATAGGATTTCGATGTTCAGAGCATGATAGGTCGACCAAAGTTAAAGGACGAACGACCTACGCACATAAAAGACATATCAGAAGAATCCTATGTGTGCAGTGGTCGTCCAAAGTATATGAAGTGGTTGACCAATGTGGAAGGCAGAGATCAGAGAGATGGAGTCAAATACTAAGCGGTCGACCGAAGATATTAAGAGGACGACCGAAAACAAGGCTGAACAAGAGAGGCCGCCCGATGAAGAACAGTGGGCGATCGATGGTTTCACACCTACAGTAAAGAGGTTGGAGAATGGGCGGTCCAAGAAGAAGTAGACGCCCGGTGAGGAGACTTAGCCGAAGGAGATGTTTTGGCTAAGAGAAGAAGAGGTCGTCCGATGATGAAAAGAGGACGACCGAAGAACTGAGGATGAAGGCAATGGACGTCCAAAGGTTTCAGAGTGAAAACAATGGACGACCGGGAGAATAGCTCAT
>LTAE01002877.1:0-13315 GCA_001647135.1 Pontederia paniculata | reverse complement strand
TTGGCGGACGACCGAAGGAGCTTGACAGTTGGCTTCACTCGAGAGTGGACGTCCTAGGTGATTGGGGTGCAATCAGCGGATGACCAGAGATGAGTGGAAGCTAGAACAAGTCAAGATCCGTCAACCGAAGATGAAGCGCGGACGATCGAAGGAGCTTGACCGCATTCCTCAACTGGAGAGTGGACGTCCGAGGAGGTTGATGTGCAATCAGTGAACGACCAGAGATCAGTTGAAGAAGGGAACTCTAGTCAAGATCGGTCGGCCAAAGGTTTGGCGGACGACCGAAGGAGCTTGGCTAAGGAACTAAGGCTTCAGACTTTGAACTATGGATGCCCAAGGGTGAGCGGTGGACGACCGAAGCACCAGGCGGCAATTCAAGTGATGACTTCACTAAAGAAGCGGTCGACCGAGGCAGAAGCATTGGGCGACCGGGGGTTAGGTGAAGTGTTATATATTTGCATTAACGGATAGTTTTCTGAGTGACAGATTAGGTCATTTTTGTAGAGTATATATTGTAATCCCAAGAGTCTTGGGAAGTGACTTTGGCAAATTAGCTACTGAGAGCTTTAGCGGGAAAAGCCTTAGTTCCCCTTCTACGATTCGAGTGAAGAATCTAGGATAGAAGGGAGTGAGAGTTCGTGAGCGAACTTGTAAGAGGTTGCCTCCTTTTCCTCTAGAAAAGAAAGGAGAAGTTGTAAGGGAGTCTTCGCCCTTGAAGAAGGAGTTCAGTGATCTTCGGAGGTCTCGAGTTCGAGAAGACTAAAGCGGGGACGTAGGCTAGGAGTTCGGCCAAACCTCGTCAACAAACCTCTATGTTTGCTTGCTTGTTTGTTTTTCTGTCTTCTTCTTCTACTTGTTTATATTTGCATATGTATGCTTTCGCTGATATAACTAACCCATTCTAGCAAAAGTAGAAAAAGTTTTTAATACACCAATTCGCCCCTTCCCCCTTTTGGTATCATCTAGATCCTATACCGCAATGATGATGAATGAAGATGTATAAATTTATAAGTTGTCATATTTGAAGAGACTCATTACACTTGGCCATGGCGTTGCACCAACTTCAGAGCCACGATTATGGCAATATGATGTCATTACTTCATCAGCATGGATAGCCACCTCATCATGCTGACGTGGACAACATCTTATATTTGGATTAATTCAGAATGATGGTAATTAGACCTTAGTCATTTAGATAGTCTACTTGGGCCTTTAGCCCATTAGGTTTTATTTGATTTTTAGTTTCTCGAAGAAGGGTCTCACATTCTCTTATAAATAGGAGGGCTCACTCCTGATGCTGGAATGTTTTGTCATCTTGAATTATGAATCCCTAGGAGAGGATATCTTCTTTGTTCTTCGTGAACTCTGACTTGGATTGCGGGTAATATCTTATTTTGCAATTCATTTAAATTCCATCAGTTTGATATTTATTCTTATGCATAGGTTCGCATATTGGTCGATACTTTTGTTTTCTTGATTCGTGTTTTCGTGTGATTTCTTCTTATTTTCTGCTTTCACTTGATTGTAGTTTGTTAGGACATGTTCCCTAATGAGCTTCGCATCATTATGATGCATGGTGGAATCTCGATCGAGCCATCATTAGTCATATATTTGTTCTAAACTCCTTGATGTGTTGAGTCTTCTGCTTTTTGTGATGCTCTATGAATGTGGCATGGAACTTCGAGAATGTCACACAAGGGTAGGCGATCATGATCGTGAAAGTGAAGGTCACAATCGTGATAGTAGGTATTGTTGCTCGCCCAAGTTGAGCTTTCAAGGCCCATGAGCTGTCCATCATGGTTATGATCGTATGAGATTGATCTTCGCCCCAAAGTTCATGACCTGTGAGTTGCCCGTCATGGTCGTGAATGCTGAGAGTTGGATTTTATTCTTCGGTGGAGATGTGTGTCATGGCTGTGATCGATTGGGAATTCATAGATGTAATCATTTACGGAGAAGATAAAGTTTTAGTCTTTGAAAACTCACCATCAGGACCAAAGTGTCGCCTAAAAGGTTGATAAAATCATTGGCATATATTAGCAAGGTTGATGTTGGCGATTTCGAGCCTTGAAATATGATGAGATGATCGTAGTGGCAAGGTGAACTAGTGGTTGGTGTCAGATTTTCTACTGAGTGGAGGGATGAAAAAGAGGTAGCTATGAATACACAATTTTCACAACCCATTAAATAAAGGTCACTAGCATGAAACTAGGGTCCCTCAAAATCCATGTCAGAAAGGGTTAATGCATTGGTTGGGTAGATAATAGGTGAGTGGTTATCTCTCAAAATCGTGCACATATTTGGGTGTAAATAAAGTTGACTGTAAAGTATCATGACCGTGAAAGTCGTACCATGTCTTGTGATAATGCATAACTTGCACGTGACAGTGAAAGTCACAAACATTTTTTTAGAATATTATGGATAAGTCACAACCCATTATATATTTTGTTCCAAATCTGAGTGGCCCATTTATGCTCGTGACTTCAATGACAGGATCCTTGGAAAAACAATCCCCTCATTATCTTAAAAGCTGTGATGGATCCGCTAATGCCCATAAATTTAAGATCATGACCCATGAAAAGGTATTGATCCAAGTCTAGGTTTTCTTATGGTCATAAGACAAGATGCAATAGCCCATGATAAGAGATCACTTGAGATGCTCAGATATGCTCATGATCATGATCATGATGTAGGGTTATGGCTGCGAGTGGTGTTGTCACGATTGTCAAGTCGGTATCACGTCCTATAATGGAAGTAACCTGCACACTTTCGGTTCTCTCATGGTTGTGATCAAATATTCATGGTCATGATGTAAAATATCACGACCGAGAAAGAGTATTTTTGCCTTTTATTGAAATGACCCATGGACTCGTAAATGCTAAAAAAACAAAGAAAACTAAGACACGTAGACACTAACTATGATGATTGGGTTAGGAATAATAGTTCTAAGTTATAATTGTTAGCTTGACCTTCCTCAATGTGCTTTGTTCCAGATTCAAGAAGATCCAGCATGAGGACTTGTGGTCGGTAGCCTCCACCTACATAATTTTTCACTATATGGCCATTGACTTTAAAAGTTTGTGCTCCATCAAAGGTTTGCAATTCCACCACACCGGTGGTGATGCTCCTTTAATAATGTAAGGTTCATTCCATCTAAATCTTAATTTTTCAAGGAATAATCTCAGTCTACTATTGTAAAGGAGGACTTAATGATCAGGATGAAACTCGTTCTATTTTATATGATGGTCATGCCAAATTTTCACTTTATCATCGTAGTCCGTTGTTTTCGTAGGCCTGGGTTCAAAACTCATCTAATTCATTTAGTTTTAGTAATTTCTCTTCTCCATCCTTAACAAGATTGAAATTCAAAAATTTAGTGTCCAAGTATGCTCTATGTTCAAACTCTTAATGGGGGTTTTATTTGCAGTTTTGTATGCCCACAATGCATCATCCAATCTAAGTGACCAATTTTTCTAGAGGCATTCATAGTCTTTTCTAGTATTCACAAATCCTTGTTTAACAATTCAACTTGACCAGATGACTGGTCATGATATGGTGTACTCAATCGATGGATTAACCCAAATTTTGGTCAAAAGGCTTAATAAAAGCTTATTGCAAAAGTGTGTTTCATTATAACTGATAATGGTCCTAAGAGTACCAGATTTGGTGAAAATATTCTTATGCAGAAATTTTGTGACCGTTTTTCGCATCCTTGGTGGGTGTAGCAATGGCTTCAACCCACTTAGATATATAGTTTACAACCACCAAGATATACTTACTGTTGAAAAACTTAGTAAAAGTTCCAATGAAATCTCACCCCCAAACATCAAACATATTGCAAAAAAAACATTTCAAAGGCATTTCATTCTTG
Organism: Pontederia paniculata; assembly: GCA_001647135.1. Lineage (NCBI taxonomy): Eukaryota > Viridiplantae > Streptophyta > Magnoliopsida > Commelinales > Pontederiaceae > Pontederia > Pontederia paniculata. The sequence continues at coordinate 9,444 of LTAE01002877.1, read as the reverse complement.
CAAGAAATATTACCTAACCTTTGCATTCACCACAAAACTTATAGTATTCTTGTGCATTGTTGTATAATGTTGGCCAATAGAATCCGCATTCCAAAACCCTCATGGTTTCTCGATTTGGCTCAAAGTGCTCTCATATTGGTTGATCATGATAGTGACTCGGTATCTTGTCAAACTCCTCGTCAGCAACACATCTATGAATTACTTAATCTGCACATATGCGAAACAAATAGGATCTTCCCTTCCCAAATATATTGCTTAAGGCCAACAAAAATTTCTTCTTTTTTTTGACTCGTCATCCGCTTAGGATCCTAATGTCCTAGAATGAAGTTAGCATAATCTGCAAACCATGGTGAATGTGAAAAATCAGAAACCTTCATAATAGTGTTGATGCAAAAAATCTTCTCATATGAAAATTCTTCCCATATGTCCCCTTCATCTTCAAGTTCTGATCCAATCGTGATCGATGTTCTTAGATCCCTTCTTAAACCTGCAGAAAAATGATCCATCTCAAAAGTCTAAATTTTTCTTCTTTCTTGATCATCAAGTTGTTGATCGTTGCATGGTATATAAAAACAATAACTTTTGAACATATTAAATAGGACCAAAGGTTATCCAATTCAAAAAATTATTACAAGCAAAATATGCTAAAAAGATCACTAATGGTTAAAGTAATATAATGTAATGAGTACAGAGTTATCGATCCCACAGGAACAAGCTAACTACCTAGTCTCATAAGTCAATAGGAGATGTTGTTGAATAGGACCGGGCTTTAGTTTTAGAAAAATAAAAATAAAAGATAAACAATGGTAACTAATGATGTTTAGGACTTGGATGATAAAGATGATTTAGAACAAATGATGCTGATCTATGCATTAATTGAAAGAATGTAATCGAAAGCATGTGGTCAAAATTCTAGATGGATTAAAAATACCTATTGTATGATCTCCTTTAACCGGTAAACCAACTATCCTAAATTTCAGCAAAAGTAAGAATGCTCCTTCATGGCTTTAATCTCAAATTACTCAAACTTAGGATGCAGAAAGTTGTGTCCCTAAACTATCGAATTCCCTTAATGTGATAACTTGACAAACCATAAACCTAACACAACACAAAATATGCATCTAATACTTGATTACACTGCATAGTTAATAATCAAATATTTCCATTCAAAACATTCAATAATCATGATAATGAGAAAATGAAATAACTAACGTTGAAACCAATATAGGTTCACAAGTCTGCCCTGGCAATATTGTAGAGCAGTAACAAAAAAAACCTAACACAGGAATTGTTTAGAACTAAAATGTATAGAATATCAGCCCAACATAAGTTAGAATAGAAAGATACTTTTATGGACATCAAGGGAGTTCTGCTCAATCTTCAATACAAGTGTACGTGAAAAATTAGTCTCTGTGACCCATCTAAGTGCTCCTCATGCTTTGCTTCAAGGCATAGGTTGACAGCTCCTAGCATGCAAATTTTGGCCCCCAGGGATATTTTATGGCCTCCAAAGTCTATTTAGGATTTCCCTGCGATTTTGTAAGGTCAGTAAACTTAGTCATAACAAGGAAATCCTCTTTTAATTTCATGATTAACTTTGTGCTTGTGATTTACCCATTCAAAACACTTCCATATCTTCATAAATATATCTTAACTTGATTTCCTAGGTAGTTGAATAGTTAAGAGTGCTTCCAGAATTGAAACACTCAAGAAATAACCGAAATATGAATATGGAATGCCCATCATGACCCATGATAGCTTTTAACGGCCTATGAAACTTTGTGTTTAAGTAAAAAACCTCTCATTACGACCCATGAATTGTGTTGCATTCCGAAATGGTAGCTGCTAATTTCAATACTTACAACCTGTAATGACATATAAGGATCCTTTCAAATCTTCAATGTTGCTTCTTCCTGCCGATGTCGTGATGCTCCTTAGTGATCCGTGAGATGTAATAGTAACAACCTGTGATGACATATTCTTACTTGTTATACTCATAATGTTGTAAATTGCATCTCACCAGTTAGGCGTTACTTCAACATTGCGATCATGACTTGTGATTGTCATAACCCATCATACGATCTCACAAGCAGTTAGACGATGATCGAAAATGTTGACTCCACTGCCAAGGTCGTGATATTCAGTAAAGCCTTGTTATACTCATTTCCTAGTCTACTCAGTTGATATCACAAAGTGGTCTTTTGAACGAGCAATCAACTCCTTTTCGTGGTGTAATCTCTTTTGCCATTCCTCAACTCCCTCCAAGTGGTTTTTTGCAAATAAACATCGAAATATGGGTAGATTCTTGACTAAAAGAAATAAGAGCAAATATCCAACAAAATGAATGCATTCTATGACAAAATTAGCTAAAATAATATAAATTCAAGGCTAAAAATATGTTAGATTATGCATGCATCATTATCAAAAGCATAAACATCCGCCAAGAATTCTTCTGTAGTGGTGGCGTAATTTTGTTGAGCAAGTTGAGTGTCCATCTTGCTTAGTAAATCACATGGAGTGTCTTATGGCAGCGTTGACCCAACACGGTTCCAATTGCACCATCAATTGCATTGCACATGGGATCAAAAAGTAGACTCCAATCTAGTGCACTCACTGTAGGAGCATAACTCAATTTGTCCTTCAGATTTTGAAAAGCCTCTTAAGTATTCTACATCAATTCAAAGTTGACATCTTTTGAAAGTAAGGTTGTCAATGACTTTGCAATTTTTGAAAAATCTTTTATGAATCATCTCTAGAAATCAACATGACCCAAAAAGCTTATTATGCTTTTTATCATGATTAGTGGTGGTAAGTTGGCTATAACCTTAATTTTGTCCTTGTCAACTTCAATGCCTTTTTCAAAAAAATTATGACCAAGAATAATGCCCTCCTTGAGCATGAAATGGCATTCTCTTGATTGAGAATTAAATTTGTTTCCTTGCAAACCTCCAGAACAAGTGCTAAGTTCTCAAGGCAATCTTCAAGGCCATGTTTGAATATTAGAACTAGGGCCAAAACTAGAGCTAGTTTTGGTTATTCAGTCAAATACCAACAAACAAAGTAATAATTGTATAACCAAGTTCTAGTCAAACCATCATGTGATCAGAACTTGGTGACTTTAGTTCATGCCAATGGCAAGAAGTAAAGTTGGTTCTCGTGAATGGCTTGGACCAACTTTTGTCTCTTTTATTCTTGACATGAATTTTAAAAATTATACATTAACTTATTAATACATTAATAATTATATTATTTTCCTAAAACTAAAATAAAGAAGCATATTTATGTTATTATAATTATAATAATTATATAATAATGTTTGCTAATTTATTTTGATAGAATTTATAATCATTATTTAATTAAAATATAGTGATGCTAATTATAAAAAAAATCATATTTTTTTAGAAAAATAAAGAACATAAATTCTAATTGGAGTTTAATTAAGATAAAAGTTAAAATAGTAATATTTGTGCTATTAAAATATTTCTTTTTTATTTAAACTATCTTTCGAATGAGTTAACATAAATGTAAACTTATTTAAATTATCACAGTTAGTTTGTAATTATAACACAAAACTAATTATTGAATTAATATTATGTTATAATAACAAATTAATATAACAAGTCGTTTAGATTATATTTGGGTGTTTATTACTTTATTAATTACAATATATTATAATATCAATTAGTGATCAAGGCACATAATTAGTATCATTATTTTATTATTAATCAAAATAAAATAAACTATAGGTTTTGAAATTTTATAGATAAAATTAATTTTAAAATAATTCATAAATTTGTGTGGATTTTTTATTTTATGATATTAATTTCCAAACAATAATAAATGTTTACAACTTTTTTATTTTAATTAATTTTTTAATCTTTTTTAGAAGATATATATATTTATTTATTTCATTTAACTAATAAAATTAACTTTTAATTCTAGAAGCTCATCCAAACACCCATCGAACTAAAACATCTAATCAACTTTTTGGTTCTTTATCATTGCGCAATTTTATCCAAATGCCAAATCAAAATTTATTTGTCTAATCAATTAGACAGAGGGGATTAACAAGAACATAAGTTTTTGCATCTAAACAGACCCAAAAGAATTCCCAAATAATGTGAAGTCATTCATGAGTACCTCCATAATTGACTCATTCATGTTAACAAATGTGGACATCATGCATCGCTCCAATATTGCAGCGCATTTCATAAGCCAAAATACATTCCATTGTAAGCAAAAGTACCATAGGGGCATGTAAATATTGTCTTACCCTAATCTTCAAGCACTACAATAATCTAATTGTATCCTGAACAACCATCAAGGAAACAATATTAACTATGCCTAGACACATGTTCCAACATTTGACTAATAAATGACAATAGAAAATGATCTTTGCTTGTGGCATCATTTAGTTTTATGCAATCAATGCATACCCACCATCCAATCATTGTTCTTGTTAGTACAAGCTTATTGTTTTTGTTACTTACTATAGTTAAATCCCTTTTCTTTGGAACTACCTTTAAAAGGCTAATCGAAGGATTATTTGAGACAAAGTAGATTATACATGCAACCAAACAATTTGATGACTTCTTTCTTGACCACTCCCTTCAATGTAGGTTCAACCATTTTTTATACTAAGAACTGAGTTTGATGTTATCTACATCAGTATTTTATGCATGCAGATTGATGGAGAAATCCCTTTGATATCAGAAATTCACAATGCAATTACTTTCTCATCCCTTCTCAACACTCTAATTAGTTTATCCTCCATGTCCTCTATCAAATAAGCCGATATAATTAATGGACATGAGATATTCTCAAGAAAGGCATACTTGAGATGGTTAGTAAATTTGTAAGCTCAGGTTTTGAAGGATTCTTGACTTCTTCATACATTTCTTCATTTTTTTTGAAATTATTCAACTTCATTCAGCTCATTGTCATCTTCACTATTCACCATAGATTCTTCATTGTCTTCATATGTGTCTTTAATAAAAGTCTAAAATTATGTTTAGTTCATTAGAACAGTTCATCATCAAGGCATCAATGGCATAACAAGTAGAAAAATTAGTAGGGTGTTTAAAAGAGCGGGTCATTGTGAAACTCAAATTTTTATTGTTAACACGAAGAATTATCTTGGCCTATTGTACATCAATTATAGTGTTTCCTATTGCTAGAGAGGGTCTATCCAGGATAATTGGAGCTTCGTTATCACAATCCATGTCCATCATGGTGAAATCTGTAGGGAATACAAATTTGTCAACTTTCAAAAGAACATCTTTAATAATTTCCAATGGCTTTTTGACAGACTGATCAACAAGTTGTAATAGAACACTCGGCTCCTTAAGTTCACCATATTCTAATTTGAGCAATACTGAATAGGGCATGAGATTTATGCTTGCTCTTAGGTCACATAATGCTTTAGAGTATTGAGATCCTCTATGATGTGTGGAATGATGAAACTTTCAGGGTCCTTCATCTTTTAAGGAATGTCTCTCTTACATATTGCACATCATTGAGGATTGAGCTTCACACTTCATGTTTCCTCGATTCGCCTTCTTTGATAATGTTTCATGAACTTTTCATAGCTACGCATTTGTTTTAACATGTAATGAAATGGCATATTGATGTGCGATTGTTTGAAAATTTCAAGTAATCGAGAAAATTTTCTATTAAATTGTTCATGTCTATATTTTTTAGGATAAGGAAAGAGTTTGGCTTTCTCAGGTGTGAGATCAAAATACTTCCCTTTCTTGTTTGTTTATGCCTCTGAAGAATCAGACCCCAATTATGGCCTTCAGGTTCAACAAGTGTTTGAGGAGAAGGATTTTTGGGTCCTCAAGTTGTATGACTCTTCTTTTGAAAATGGCTTTGACCTCCTCCTTTGGGTTCTTCTCGATGTTTCTTTGCTCGTCCTGCCAGGATGCTTGCGAATTTCCACATCTGCACTTCCAGATTGCGTATAAATGCATCATGATTTGTCACTTTAGACTTATTGATCATCATGAACTTTGTTAGCAGTTCCTCATGTTGTTCTTTGGTTCAACATGTTAACATTGTGAACTATTTGGCATAGGAGTATATTTGTTATTGTTATGTCCCTAAGATAGATTTGGATGATTCCTCCACCCAAGATTGTATGTGTTGCTGAAAGGATTTGTTCCTAGTCAAGGGTCCACACACAAAGTTAGTGTTCTCAAATTTTGTGGAATCAGGATTATTACCTTCAGGGCATTCATTGCAAGGATGTCCTTCTCCACACATTTCACATTGTTGCATAGTTTGATTCACCAACAATTCAAACTTCTTATTTAATTACTTCAGCTGAGCCATAACTTCACTATTGGAATTAGAATTTATATTGAGCATGCTCTTTGTTCTGTTATTCCTTCATCTTCTATTATGCCATGAATTGAGTACCACATCTTCTATGATCTCATAAATTTCTTTAGGACATTTCTTCACTAAGGAATCAAGTTTGTCTCTGTCCTCTTGGAATAGCCATTATAGGAATCTTTTAAAATTAGCGAAATTGGTGTTCGGTAATAAAAAAAGATTTTTTTTCAAAACTTTCTTGTATCTTTCATCATCTTCTTGCTTGAAGGACCTCAACACATTTCTCATCTTTGCATCTTTTGATGTGGACAAAAAGTTATGATGAAATTGTCAATGAATTGCTCTCAAGTTGTGATGGCTCCAACAAGTAAATTGCCCAACCAAGTAGATGCTCTGCCATATAATGAGAAAGGGAATAAACAAAGTTTGGTAGCATCTTCAATGACTTGATTACATTTGAAAGTATTGCAAATGCGAATAAAAATTGTCCAAATGAGTATAAGGATTTTCATTAAGTTTTCCTCCAAACTGACATGATTGAACTATCCTTAAAGATGGAAAGATTGGTTTCAAAATTATTGGCATTAATTGTTGGGAGAACTACATTTGACTCGTCATTTTTGCATTTAGAAGAGAGTCTCTCATTGTTGGCTTAGGTTTAATCATGTCCCTTTCTTCTTCACTAGCTATCCTTGTTTCCTTATTCAATCTTCGAGCTATTTTTTCAGTATTAGGATCAAATTGTAAAGCAATTTCTGATTGTCGCATTCGAGAATGTGTTGCCCGGCTCATTGTGTCCATAATTAATGATCGTCTCTCAATATTAGTGATGCATGCAAAACCAACAATAGAGTAAAGATAGAAAGAAAAAAATCAAAGTGGTTTAATGAAATCAGAATAGCCAATCAATAATAAATCCTCGTCAACGACGCCAAAAACTTGAAGCATGCTAAGAGTTAAAAAAACTATTATTAGAAAGTGCACTAACCGTATCAAGAAATAGCGATGTGAGCATCATTCCGACAATGATTAATATTAACTATCTATCTAATCCCATAAATTAATAAGAGATAGCATGGATTTTGTATAAAAATTATTTTAAAAGATAAATTTTGATGACAACAAGCATTGAATTAGGATGAGATAAGATAGAGATAACTTTGTTTTACCACAAGATTAATCATATTAAAATTTTAATCAAATCTTGTGGAGTAGGATCTACCCAAAATATGATTTACTCTCTACTATGAATCAACTATCTTAACTCTATATAGACTTGATCATTCCTCTCGAGGATGACAATCTTATATAATAAAATTTAGTATTCATTAAATTGTATTTCCTAAATTATCCCTAACAGAGTCGTCATTGTTTGCGAGTGAGTATTAAGAAACATATTTTCTCCTCAATTGATGATGCTCTAATCGTGCGTGAATGCCCTGGAGCAAAGGCGCTTCTGCTCTTGGTCATCGCTCATGATCACACCTCCACAATTGTGCGGCCGAGTGGCTCATGCTTGTGAACAGATGCCCCTCCAAGTATAAGCTACTCCCAAGCATCTCTACTCTTAGGCAACCATTTGCAAACGTGTCTACTCGTGAATAGAGAGAAGGTGATTGGTCATTGCTCTCTCAATGATAAGTTCTTAAACTTATGTAACATAAATATATGTCAAATGGAGATTGTAAATGTATGTCAAATAGAGACTATAACTTATTTCATTTGGATTCCATGGTTAATAATAATTTTATTTAGTGTTTGTTGTGTTGTGATTGATTTTTGCATATAATTTCTCTCTTATGTTAAACAAATAAGTGAAATCCAAGAGAAAAATGCATGTAACCTAACAATACTATTTCCAATGCATAAAATTTTTGATACAAAAAATAAGGACATTTTTTGAAAGTGGAAGTGAGTTTGATCGAGATGCCATAATTAACATTAACTGGAGCGTCCTTAACTTACACTAATATAAATTGTGTCATTATGTTGGAAACGCAAGCGAGCGACACAAGAAATAACATCCTTAATTTATGGCGTATTGATATTGGAGTGCCTTTAGTTCCTTAACAACACTAGATAACGATGAAATAATGACATCTGGATATTGGAGACGCATGTTGACTAACACCCCTAACTTTATTTGGGATTCCATGAATAAAGATGTTTTTCTAAGTGCAAGTAAGTTAACTGAGGATGCATTAAATGCATCGAGAACATTAAAAATTTACGTCTTTGAAGACCAATTTTCTTGTAGTGTTCCATCTAGGATTCTAGTTAAATCAACGAACTCAATAAATTAATGAAAAGACATTAAACACAACATTCATGTTCATAGGAAAATTGAAGGAAACTAAAATCAATTAATTTAAGGGTTTTAAGAAGTTTTTCCTTACAATTAAATTACTCCATAAAAACAAAATAGAAAATAGAATCAAAGTCCATCCGTTAAAATTAATGAGAAGAATAAAGTAAAATCAACCAGGGACAAAGACACCTTGATGAGCTCTCCTCTAGGATATGTGTAGTGTTTCTCTTCTTCCCTAAGCATTAAAGCTCTCTCCATATTTGCAGTGAATCTGAATCCTTTGTGTTCCTATTTATATATTTTTTTCAATCTTCAAATCATATGAAGAGTCATGGCCTTGATGGAGTTTTTTTGGATCAATTCCATCAAAATTTCGATTAATTTTCAAGTACAAATCAGCAAAAGATAAAATTTGATTGAATTAAGTCCATTTCCAACTTCATTTGAATCTACGTTTCATGGCCTCGAGATAGTAGAATCAAGGCAGTGATCGAATCATTGTCGTGTTGAATCTAGGATCCCGAGGATGTTTTGAATGATCACAAATTTGTAAAGTGAACTCAACCTATACTGATGAACTTGTTGAGCTGATTTCTGAAACATGATACATACAAGTTCAGAGTAGCGGTCAACCTAAGCTGAAGGAGTGGACAACCAATGCACGCGTAATTATATCAGAACTACATGTGTGTAGTGGGCGTCCTATGTATATGAAGCGGTCGACCAGCATTAGAGGGAGGAGATATGCAATGAAGAGCAGAAGCATGAACGGTCGACCAAATATATGAAGAGGTCGACCA
>LTAE01002876.1:16853-40847 GCA_001647135.1 Pontederia paniculata | reverse complement strand
TGTGCATATTTTAATTCATCATAATTTATTATTGAAAATATTATTTTGATTAGAAAACACTAGTAGTGAGAAAAGAAACAATAAAAGAAAAAAAGTCAAACAAATAAGAAATGTCAAAATGTTAATGGAAAAATCAATTAAAAAGGAGCTAAATGTGACAATGGAGGGTTTTGAACCCATGACCAGTTGGAGATCAACTAGAGTCTTAGCCAAAATGCCAACATAACACATGTGTCATAGACTCGCCGCATTCACTACTTGAGGCGTACGAATGAACGCTTTCATGCGATTTTACCGAACTGAGAAGCATTTTGATCCGAGTTTACCCATAGTTACGATTTTAAGCCGAGTTAACTCGTTTTTTCACCCTAGAAACGTAAAATCGTAAGTATTTAAGTATTAGAACTAGTTTTTAACAACCTTGGTTTGATGGTTCGGTACCAATATAAAGATTTAGCAAAATGCTTACTCTCATAATGTTTCTTTTGGTGGATTTCATCTTGATCTGATCTTATGTTTATTTTAGGTGTCAAAACGTTTGGAGGAGCTTAAAACAGAATACGAGAAGAGAAAAGGGAAATCTTTACCTCAAGCAGCAGTATCACAAGTCAATCCTAATCACAACTTAGCCAGCCTTTAATGACTTATGTTTTGTTCCTTTGGATTGACCTTCTAAGCAGGCCTATCACAGTTTTTGGTTGTCACAGTTATATGAATCAAACAGATCCTACGTATATACTGTAAATGTCAATTCTTTTCGTTCTTTTGGTTTATTTATTGTGTACAAATTCCTTTATATCCCAAGTAACATAATAAGACTATGGCCTTGTTCATCCGTCCGATTAAAATCAGTTCATATTGTTGGTTGCTGTATACATGTTAAAATCGTTGAAATCAATATTGTCTGTGCCCAAACAAGTGTATCAAATGATGACAGATGAGAACCGTGTGCAAATTCCAAGTTGTATAATTGAAATTTCTATTGGCAATATCAGTTTTTTTTTGGTGTTGATAGATCTTTTCATATGTTTAGTTTTAACACGTGAAACTTCAGATGGGAAATGAATCCAGACAGGAAGAGAGTTTTATGCTGGCGCCACCATGCCAGGAAAATATTTTACATGTCTACACTACACCTGCTTATGGGAGTATGTTCTTTCCCATCCTTTTCTTTATTTGTATGCATGATGGCCTTTATTAATGTTCAAAGCAAGTTAGTCTGAGGGATTTAATTCCCGAGACTTTCCATTGATGATACTCCAATCAAGGAAAAAAAGTTCTGGTGTCATCCATTAAACTCCTGGTTGATGTGTAGGCTTAGCATCATGTACATGATCTTGTCCATCTTTTAACAACTCAGTGTATTATGGCCATTGTTAAACGAGCTATTTGGGCATTGCTTACTAATGATTTGTCATTCTCATCCACTTTGGTGCTGCAAACGTTGCCTCTGACTCAGTCGCGTATAAATTTAGTCATTCACTGCTTGTTGATTGCTCTGATGAGGCTAATAACTTGTGGAAGTGTGCTGCCAGCTTGTCTATACATGATTTGCCTGGACTCCAAGTTGCAGTGTAAAATAATGTATCCTTGATGCAAAAATCTCAGGAGGTGCATTGAGGGAGTTCTCCATTGAAGAATTCAAAGTTGAGAAATTTAATGCCATGGCACTATTCGATGGTGGTGGAGGTGAGAACTGATGGAGAAGATTAGCTTTGCAGCACTACCGGGACAGGGAAGTGGAATCTTATCCTGCAAATTTTCAGGGTCACTAAAAATTACATTTTCTGAAAAAAGAAACTAAGATTTGCTGATCGTCCATGTGGCAGGGTTTCTGCCGTCGGCAGCGTATCTTATCAACAAGAGAGGGACCCGCTCAGGTTGGATGACATGTAATTGACTCTTGATCGCTTGCTGGGCTCAACTCAGCAGGCAATGTAGAAGAAATAGCAAGGTAGAGTACAAGATACGTATTGGTCGAGGTATAATTACGTTCGAAGCCAACATGTAGTCCAAGATGAGAGATCCAAAAACTGTCCATCTTAGTCCTTAAAAATAAAATAAAATTTTACTGAAGAAAGGTTAAAATCTCGGCCGTTGAATTATCAGATGGCAAGAAGATTATGTGATGCGCAAGTAGTCAAACATTGAAATCATAATAAGATTATGGACATTAATTTTTGTTATATGTTATGACTTAGGTTGCGATTTTGGTCATAATTAAATTATTTTGAATCAACAATTTCATGCATCTGAACATGATCGTCACAAGGTTTAAATTATGACCTATATAGTGGAGGATAGTAATAAGTCGAAATGGGATAAACAAATATCTACTTTGATAGATATAATTTAATTTGTAAGATTATGTCTGATGAATTTTAGTCTAATTAAAATTTTAAAATAGTTAATTTTAGTTAAAATTTTCTTCTTTTTTTGTTATCTTAATATCATATTAATTATGTGTTAATAACATTGAACATCGATAAGTGGATCGAAAAAATTACGAGAAGAACAAAGGTCTAAACATTTAGTCATGAGCCACAATCTTTTGAAAGTAGCTTTGAGTGGGATGGTCATTTGTTTGATTTTTTTCATATTAAGTTCATTATCTTTTGTTTATAATTGAAGAAAAAATAGCTGCAAAATATTTGGTCTTCACTGAACATGAAAAACATCATAGTATAAATACCGTAGCATGCCTTATATCCGTGGATCTTCACAGACAAGCTCATGCCTGCCTTCCCCACCAAATTAACAAAGTTTTCTTCTGTCTTCGCCCTTGGTCTTATATATAGTCGACAACAGAATCTACAAGCTCGCCAATCTTTAGTGCAACCAATTCTGGCACCCTCTGTTCTTCATCTCAGGTCTTGCAATGACTAGTTTTTTGTTTTATTTGTTCTTTCACTGCGTATGACATATTGTTTATGAGTGTCTTAAGTAGTCATTCATATTCCTAACTTCCAAGAAGACATCATCTTTGCAGTTCTGATTGAAAATTATGATTAGACGTGGTATCTATGAACGAATTCTCAGAAGCAGTAGATCATTCATTATGAATATTGTATCATGCCTTGGATGCTTGGCGTAGACAACTTCTCGTAGTAGATATGATGCTTACTTTATGAGATATCCAGTTCATTTTTTTTCAGAAAAAAATCCACTGTACATATCTTCTTTCCTTTTTGTAAGTAAAAATTGGATTGAGCTAAAATGTCCAGAGATGATGAAGTATCTCAAGTTTTTATGATCGAAAAGAGCGCAAGTTCGTTGCTATTGTTTTAAAAATGTTTATATCCATCCAAATTTTAATAAAAGATTGATACTGCTGGTACTGATGTAACTGTTCACTCGACTCGTCGTAATAAGGGCATGAACATTAGGAGTTATATTTATCGTTTTGAATATTATACTGCAACAGTTAATAGTATGTTAAGTATCAAAGACATTTTTACAATTCATACATATCAATCCATGTTTCTTGTCGGTAAGGATTTCTTCTAGTTTCTTTCCTGTTCTATTGAAAATTAACAGAGTACAAGCATATTTTGTGCAGCTCGTGAACATATTTCATCAACTTTGATTGTTTCATATGCTTCAGGGCTGGCTGAATGTTCTAATGGAGGCAAAACGTTCTGATCAGAGATCGTGCAGTCGATCTTCAATCCACGAGGTTCCTCTTGGTTATAGCATTGAGGACATTCGCCCGCACGGTGGAATCAGGAAGTTTAGATCTGCTGCCTACTCCAACGTAAGATTTCAGACCGAGATACATGAGAGTGATGAACACAGCCACAAAATATAAAAGAAATCGCAGTTACTATTCATAAACTATGATGTTCAGAAGAAAAATTATGATTGCCAAAGTCCGGATCAGAGTCATCAGATGCAGGACAATATGTTTCAATGCTACTTGATTCATGTCATTTGTCCTTAACAGTTGATTCTGGTCATTCCCGCTAAATTTCTAATGCTACCTCTGCAAATTTCATGTCTGCAGCGCGCACGCAAGCCTTCCTGAGAGGTAGTGCCTTGCATCACTTGCACAATTCTCCTCATCTCTGGTGTATGCTTCAGTTCTGAACAGAAATGGCTTTGCCCAACTCTGCAATTGGATTCGAGGGCTTCGAGAAGAGGCTCGAGATCTCATTCTTCACGCCGGCCGTATTTGCTGATCCCGGTGGCATCGGCCTCCGATCCCTCTCCAGCTCGCAGCTCGACTACATACTGCAACCAGCAGAGTGCACAGTGGTGGCGTCACTGTCGAACAAGTTTGTTGACTCCTACGTGCTATCAGAATCCAGCCTGTTCATATTCCCTTACAAAATTTTGATCAAGACCTGCGGCACCACAAAGCTGCTGCTAACGATCCCTCGCATCCTCGAACTGGCCAATGAGCTGCTGTTGCTCTCTGTTAAGGCCATTAGATACACCCGTGGGAGCTTCATATTTCCGCAAGCACAGCAACAACCGCACAGGAGCTTCTCGGAAGAAGTTGCCACCCTCGACAGGCACTTCAGCCGGCTCGGCTGCAGCAGCAAGGCGTATGTCATGAGTAGCCTGCTCAGGTCTCAAACATGGCATGTCTATTACGCCAGTGCAGCACCTGCCGACCGTCCTCTGTGCACAGTTGAGATGTGCATGACCGGGTTGAACAGAAAGCAAGCTTCAGTCTTCTACAAGAGGCAGCATAGTTCGGCGTCCGACATGACGGCCGCTTCCAGCATCGGTAGGATTCTGCCGGGATCCCAGATATGAGACTACCAGTTCGATCCGTGTGGGTACTCCATGAACGCAGTTGAAGGGGCTGCCGTATCGACAGTTCATGTTACGCCAGAGGAGGGATTCAGCTACGCGAGCTTTGAAGCAATGGGGTACGATCCTGGTGAAGTAAACTTGGATCAGCTTGTGGGGAGGGTTCTGGTGTGTTTTAGGCCTGCAGAGTTCTCTGTCGCGGTTCACGTGGAAGGCAATGGCGTGGGATCGCCATGGGAAGCTGGTAATGGCGTGATTGCAGGATACGCGACTGGAGACAAGGCGTATCAGGAGCTGGAAAGAGGAAGTGTGGTGGTGTACCAAAACTTCAGGGCGAACTCCTGTGGATCTCCGAGGTCAATTCTGAGTAGTTGGTCAGCGAGAGAAGAAAACGACCATGAAATGATCATTTGATAGGCCAACCTTGGTTCTTACTGAAGGAGATAAAAGAATCCGAGTTTGTGAAATAAATCCTTAATATTTCAAATGGGGAAAAATATATATGTACGCTAATAATAATAATTAATAATATAGGGTTGCCTCGTATATGAGACTAATAGTTTCGAATATTATTATTATTATTATTATTATTATTATTATTATTATTATTATTATTATTATTATTTGGGTTACCTAGGCTATTAGTTTTGATTAATTTGTGTAGTTAGACTATAATAATACAATGCACCATACCTATACTTTTAATGAATACAAATATTGTGGATGCACACGTTTTAAGTCTTTAGATTAGTATAATTTTAATTCAACGATGCAGATTGTTTATATTTTAAATCATCAGATTGAAAGTAATACTAATCCAAAAGGTCAAAATGTGTGCATGTACATACATAATTTGTGTATGCACGCATACATAATTTGTGTATGCACGCTAATATATCTCTTATTTATTTTTAGTTAACAATATGCATTTTAATTGTATGATTTTTACGGTGTGCTTTATTTAATATATTTAATGATAAATTGAAATTTTAGTATTTGGTTTGATATAAAGTTGTGTACAATAATAATAATTGTACTAATGCATAGAAAATTGTGTTGAAGATGCAATTGTACGTAGATGCACTTATAAGAAAATAAAAATAAAAACTAAAAAAAATTAAATGTCACTTAATTACTTATTTATTAGCATATAATAATATTTTATTTTGATTAATATTTATGTTAAATTTTAATTTTAATCAAACAACACAATTTACTTTTTTAAAATTTTATTTATATTTATGCAAAGAAAAGTGAGAAGATCCAGGGTAAAATATATAGATGGCATAAACCCCTCATTCGCTAACGTGCTATGCGCGCTGTTCGTCTGACGGACCCTACCAATCCAAAAGTCACGTGCCACTCGCGTGCTTCGTGCGGTTCACTTCCTCCCTCTCCTCCCAAATCATCCAAAAGAGTTCGCTTCCAAATCGCTCGGTCGCCGTCTGCCGACCGCCGTTGGCCTCCGCTGCTCATCTCCGGAGATATCTGGTACTCCCTCCACAAGGCTACCGGATTCCTCTGTCTCTCTTCTGCGTATAAGTTCCATTGAACTATTAAATTGTTTATATTGGACTCATCCTTGATCTGGCGATTTTAATATCGTGAGAAGCTCCGGTTTGCATCAATTTTTGTTGAGAAATTTTAAAATTTGTGCCCTTTTGTTCCAATTAATCAATGGAAATATCTCGTCATAGGATTATGTTGATCTTATTCTTGTAGTTTCGACCTCTAATTGCTTTTACAGATGAGTTGGTTCTCGATCTGCATAACAAAAAAAAATGTTCTTTTAAATGATTTGAATCAGGTACTAGAGATTGTAATCCTCGTGTGCTGAAGATGTCGGCCTTCCGAGCTTTCTTGAACAGCCCCGTCGGACCAAAGACGACGCATTTCTGGGGACCTATCGCCAATTGGGGCTTCGTCCTCGCTGTATGACTCCTACTTTTAATCTACTTTTTAGTTTTCTTACCATCTTCCATCTGTAATTATTGTTTTTGCTTAGAAATTGATCGTTATGATCTCAATTCCTTATGGATGTATGATTGCCTGGATATAAATTTATGGTGATGCCAATCTTAGTAGAAAGGACAAACGCTGTTTAGTTTGTCTATACCAGGTGTAGATGGTCATGTGGGCTTACAATTTTATAACTACAATGACATTATCTGACTCCTTGTTCTTCTATGTCACACTGCAAATGGGTATAAAGTGAATTGTACTGCTCGAGTAAGTACTACTCATTTTGCTATGAAATATGTCATTGAGTTACCTGCATTCAATTATAAAGGTTTATCTTCAAGTATGAAAACTAGAGTTGTCATTGGGTGCAAAACCACTGTGAAGTAAAACTAGAGAAGTTGTATTGAGCTTTTTGGTATAATTTATGGGCTTTATTTTTCTGAAACTCTTACATTGTGAGATGAGGTTCTTGCCCGATTTTTTTTAACTTTTACAGTGATAAATTGATTTTCATACATGGTTCAGATTAGGATTTCATGCGACTTTTCGACATGAACATATTGAGATTCTCAAGTTGAAGGTTAACCAATTTTCTAAACATTTCCTGCTTCTGTCCCAAGTTGATCAATAAATGCTGGATTGTGAAAACATAGCATTTGAAGATCTTTTTTATAGGCATTTCAGATCTTTCTACTGTTTGATGCATCATTATTAATTTTTCATCCATCCTGAGAATAACTCTTGAAAAGCAAAACTTATCATTTCGTCTGTTTCTAGTTTATGCTATTTCAAGGATTATTATGCATTTCAATCTGACATTTTGAAATTTTTTATTCTCATATCGTGCATGCAACTATTTTATAAGCTTTATCAGTTGCTGGTTTCATAATGCTGTATTGCTGTCTAATATTTTTTCAGGGCTTGGTAGATATGCAAAAGCCTCCAGAAATGATATCTCGTAACATGACAGCAGGTATAGAAGATAATAGAGTTAGATAATTGTCATGTATTATGTACAATAACATTTATAACATCTTAAGCTATTACTGCAGCCATGTGTGTCTACTCTGGACTCTTCATGAGATTCGCATGGATGGTACAACCTCGCAACTACTTGCTTCTAGCATGTCATGCATCCAATGAATCAGTTCAGCTTTATCAGTTATCTCGATGGGCAAAGTCCCAAGGGTGAGCATACTTATATTTATGTACTAGAAAATGTGCACTGTCCTCTTGTGAACCTATCATCAAATATATTTTTGGCCTCTGGAGCCTATGATAACTTGATATGTTGAGCTATTGAAACAAGTTTGTCATACCTACTCCTCTTCTTTTGCGCTTCATTGTGGTATATTTCCTTCTCGCTTTCTGTAAACATGGTTTACATATTTTGTTTGTTTATTTGTATTTAAGAAAGCACATTAGAGATAAGACTCATTTGATGTTGGAGAAGTAAAGGGTGTGTTATTCTGTAGTCATACTATCCAACCTTCCAAGTATCGAGTAAAGAGTGTCGTAGGGATGTCAAGAGGTTCTATCATAACCCGAATGTTGAAATAGTTGTCAAATTTGTAGGCCTTCACATTTATGGTGACAAGTTATCTGGTAAAGATTGCAAATATGAGACCTCAGAAAATGATTCACTAATAACCTGCTTTAACTATGTGTCTATGCTTTTAGGAAGTAGAAACATATACTTAGTATTTGATTTGACTTAGCATTCTGAGTTTCTGACTTCTAGTCATTTTTTCGACGACAGGTACCTGGAAGAAAAGAAAGATGCACAAGCAAAACCATAGCCCGCTCACAAGTATAGTTAGAAGTCCATGTTCTTATCTGTTTTCAATAAGGCACGGTGTATCTCAAGCTCTGCGCTGGAAGACAATGCATATTCTTGTAGTTGTTCATAACTTTCTGTTTGAATTAAATTTCCGTTTGTTCAAATTGTCTTTTTTTTTTGCTCATGTTTTTCTTCTAGTTTGATTTCTCGACAAAAAGGGGAAGAAGTGGTCGAGGTGTTTATTTGACCTCAAAAGCAGTAGGATCTACGAGATTGGCTTTGCATATAATAAAAGAACAGCAGGCTTAAATGCTGGACAAGAAACGATGATTTTAGTTCTTTTTGAATTGATGCATAAGATATGAATGACTCTTCTGAGACATAATCCAAGGTAAACAATGGATTTTCCTTTTTATGATTTACTGACATTTTGTTTTGATTAAAATAGAGGCCATAGGTCGAAAATAATCAAAACCAAAAAAATTATATTTAGGAAATGATATTACTGACATTGCTGTTGATTTAATTTTAAGATATGGATTATTGAGTTATAAAAGAAATAATAGTGCGAGCAATCTCAATCTTAAAATTATTTTTCAATAGTTTACCAACACAATGTAGTACACTATCCCTTTTAAAGTACCTGTTAGTGCGGGACTAAGGTTGGGATAAGATAGGCTAAGAATGTTTGGATAATTTTTTTTTTAAAAATAAGAGTTTAGACTCCTCCAAATTTTTTAAAATTAATTTCACTAAATTGGTGGAACTAAGAGGAATTAACTTTTTGGGCTAATTTGTCCTTCATTTTAATTATTATTGATCATTCATTTTTTATTTGGATAAGATAAAATTATCTTTTTAAAAAATAATTTTTCTTAGCATACCTCTTTTTTTATTTAAATATAAAATTTATAATGTCTCTCATCCCTTTTCTTCTCATCTTTATTCCTCCTTTTCCTCCCCACACATTTATTCAACCAAATGTTCCATACCCGACTCCATACCCGGCTTATTAGTATGGACTTATGGTTTATAATGACTTACGGTTCCATACCCGGCTTATTAGTATGGACTTGCGCTTCGAGATCCGTACTAATAAGTTTGCACTATATATGAGTGTTAAAAAGTTATAGCGTAAATTACAATGTTACACACACGTATTCATATATATATATATATATATATATATATATATATATATATATATATATATATAATCTTTTTTTTACTGAAATTATGAATTCTTACTCCATCCCTATATTTACACTATGTTTGAATACACCCTCATTAAGGGGAAGAAAGAGAAGAAGAGCCTATTGAGTGAAGAAATGTTGACTTTGTTGGGATAGATATAATAAGGGGAATGATGGATAAAGAAGGTGAAAACGAAGATATTTAAATATTTTTTTAAAATGTAATATGTTTAAATTTATTTCTCCTTCTCTATACTTGAAATTGAGGTTGAAAATAAATTGAATAAATGGAGAGTAATCCCCTCCATCTCTCTTCTTTAAATTTCAATCCATCTCATTCCCTTCCTCCATTCTCAATCCAAACAACCCATTAATTTTTTAACCTATCTTCAATGTACGCACACGTATATGGGCTGGACTTTCGTACATTCGATCTGAGAAGGCTTCTATATCTGGGCTCGGTCCAATAGTGGACGCTTAAGATTATCCCAATTCCGTACTCACGCGCCCTTCACCGTCCGATCAAATGAACGGTCCAGATCGGATTCTTGGCTTGATCGACCGTCATATCGTCTTCCCGCCACTCCGCCGCTAATTTCCCGCCTTAACCTGAAGGAAAAGCCATCACATTCCCGTCGCCTTTTAATTCCCGAAACAGTCGACGAGAGCACTCTGAATCTAAACTCTACCGATCTCCAGTCATCTCGTGTTGCAGAGGATGGACGCCAACGAGGAGGCCATGGCCGCTCACAAGCGAGCGTTCTTGGAATTCTTGGATCAAGACGTAAGCTTTTCCACATTTCTCTCTCTTTTCTTTTGTTTTTGCCATGTCCTTTCGTCTGTTCATATGCAAAATGTTGTATCCTTTTTTTTTTTTACCTTTTCAGGTTGGTAAAGGTTTGTACATGAAGGGAATAAGGGACATGATCCAAAACAAGCGCCACCGCCTCATCATTGGCATCGATGATATCCGAAACTTCAGCATAGATTTCGCCCGGAGGTAAAGAAAAATGTCTCATTTTTTGCTTTCCGATTTTTGTTCCCCGTCTGTGAGGAATTCTTACAAATAGTTTGTAGAGCGTTCTCAGTTGTTGTTGATAGTTGTAATTGGTTTTGGTTTTCAGGTTGATTCGCAGCCCCGCAGAGTATATTCAGCCGATATCAGATGCTGTGACGGAGGTAACCCGAAATGTGGATCCCAAGTACTTGAAAGAAGGGGAGCGTGTGCTTGTGGGCTTCAGTGGCCCATTTGGGTTCCACAAGGTTACACCGAGGGATCTCATGTCTTCCTTCATCGGTTCAATGGTTTGTGTCGAAGGCATTGTTACCAAATGTAATGTACTCTGATCCCTTGACCTAAACCAATAAGTTTTCGTGTTGTGTTGAAGTAATTGCTTATAAAGTAAACAAAATAAAAATTAGTGCCTTTTATGATTTTTTTGGATGGGCACTCTTTTTATCTCGAATATTTGGCTAGAAACATATGAAAGTTGCAATTTGTGTTATCATAGAGTATCGAAGTGCTAAGTTCAAGTATTATACGATGTCTGTTCTTTGATTCCCTGTAATATGGAACGTGT
Organism: Pontederia paniculata; assembly: GCA_001647135.1. Lineage (NCBI taxonomy): Eukaryota > Viridiplantae > Streptophyta > Magnoliopsida > Commelinales > Pontederiaceae > Pontederia > Pontederia paniculata. The sequence goes on along the minus strand of LTAE01002876.1, from coordinate 29,574 downwards.
TTGTTGAAGCTTCTTCAATGCTTATTCAACCCGTGCAACATTATATTCTCTTGCATCTAAACTCCAACTATTTCCATCTTCTGAAGGCTCTCTTGTAAGGCCGAAAGTTGTGAAAAGTGTTCACTATTGCCCTGCAACTGGACAATTTATGTCTAGGGAGTATAGAGACATTACATCCATGGTGGGCTTGCCTACCGGTTCTGTTTATCCTACAAGGGTAATAATTTATCATTTACGTTTATCATCTTTGTTCACTCTCCTGTAAGTCCTGGATTATTATCCAATTCCACTAATTTTCAGGATGACAATGGCAATTTGTTGGTAACTGAATACGGAATGTGTGAGTACAAGGATCATCAAACTCTATCCATGCAAGAAGTGCCTGAAAATTCTGCTCCAGGTCAACTTCCAAGAACTGTAGATGTCATTGTTGAAGATGATCTTGTTGATTCTTGCAAACCTGGTGATCGTGTTGCAATAGTGGGGGTTTATAAAGCTCTACCAGGAAAAAGCAAGGGCAGCTTGAATGGTGTTTTTAGGTTTGACTGTTAGAACATTCTTAAGATTATGTTCATCTTATGGTACTCAAGTAAAGGTTATCTTACAAGAAATAGTGTGCAATCGTTTACAGGACTGTTCTTATTGCCAACTATGTTTCTCTTCTGAACAAAGAAGCAAACGCACCAATATATTCTCTTGAAGATCTAAAAAGAATGAAAGAGATAGCTAAGCGAACTGATACTTTTGATTTGCTTGGAAATTCACTCGCACCGTCAATATATGGTCATTTATGGATAAAGAAAGCAGTTATCTTGCTGATGCTTGGAGGGGTTGAAAAGAATTTGAAGAATGGGACCCATTTAAGAGGGTATGAGTGTATGACTTCTTATTCGAGTATCATTTATCTTCCAGTTTCAATAGTATTAGGTTATTAACCATGTTTTGTAATAGATCAGTGAACTTCTTTTCACATTATATTCTGCTTGGTGTATTCTTTCATGACAGAGATATAAACATGATGATGGTTGGCGATCCTTCAGTAGCCAAGTCCCAATTATTGAGAGCTGTCATCAATATTGCACCGTTAGCTATCTCAACTACTGGAAGAGGTTCCTCTGGTGTTGGATTGACGGCTGCTGTTACATCAGATCAAGAAACTGGTACCACTTTGACAAGATCTTCTTGTAACGTATTTTGATACAGTTTTAATATCTCCATTTCTGGATGGTTAGGTGAGAGAAGACTAGAAGCTGGTGCAATGGTTCTTGCTGATAGAGGTGTTGTCTGCATTGATGAGTTTGATAAGATGAATGATCAAGATCGTGTTGCCATACATGAAGTTATGGAGCAGCAGACAGTAACAATTGCTAAGGCAGGGATACATGCATCACTGAATGCTAGATGCAGTGTAGTAGCTGCTGCAAATCCAATATATGGCACTGTATGTTCTTTTGCTTGACTTAAGAGTTGTTAAATAACAAAATATGCTAACCTTCTGCTACCAGGTTTTTCTTTGGAAGTAGACTCAAGATATTACTCTTGTCTAACTTTATCCGTTTGTTGTAATAAACAACAGTATGATCGATCTTTGACTCCTACAAAGAATATTGGGCTTCCAGATTCCTTGCTTTCTCGTTTTGACTTGCTATTCATTGTCCTTGATCAAATGGATCCTGAAATTGACCGGCAAATTTCAGAGCATGTGTCACGCATGCATAGATATTGTGGAGATGGAATGGGTAATTTTTCTTCTTTGAATGTATCATGATGCAATATGCGTCATTGAATAGTGGAGAGCTCTATTGCCCATTGACCTATTCCAAATTTAACAGGTATAGGGGCTCTTGATAAAACTTCAAGATATGCGGAGGAAGATGATGGTGATGTTAACACATCTATATTTGTTAAGTATGATCGTGTACTTTATGGGCAAGAAAGGAGAAGGAACAAAAAGTTGAAACATGACAGACTCACCATCAAGTTCCTTAAGAAGTACATCCATTATGCAAAGAACAGGATTCAGCCCAAGCTTACTGATGAGGTAATAGTTCCAAGTTGCTCATTCTTTAGTCTAGCTGAGTGGTGACTTAAGGTCCTACTTATGAGTTCCCAAAAAAAAAACATCATTAGTCAGGATAAGCCTATCATGACCAAAGGTAGTACTAACCACTCCTGCTCACACCAGGAATTTGATCAGTCAGTGCAAACCAGTTTGCAGAAATAGAAGGATACAGTTTGAATATAACTTCATTTTGGACAGTTTTATGAGGCCTTATCTTAAGAATTTCATGAGTTTCCAAAAATTATTTTAGAAAGCTCCTCACTTGTATGTCTCAAAAGTGCTTTTATTTTCATTGCATGTTACTTATTTTAGAGCCTGTTTGATGTGTTCAATGTATTTCATTACCTAAGCTTGTTTATTCACAGGCATCTGATCACATTGCAACTTCATATGCGGAGCTCAGAGATGCTGGCTCCAATGCAAAGGTTCATAAGAATATCTTAAAGCACTGAATCTTTAACCAACTTTTATATTTTTTCTAGGGGAACTTATATCTTATGTATAAAATGGTTTCTTGTTTTCAATGTAATTTCATATTGACTTTGCTTTTACAGAGTGGAGGAGGCACACTTCCAATCACTGCAAGAACCTTAGAAACTATAATCCGTCTTGCAACTGCTCATGCAAAAATGAAGTTGAGAAATGAGGTGTGTTATCTGAGCCGTGTCCTATTTGCAGTTACTATATTCTTGTTCTAAAATTGTAGTGAGTAAGCATATTCACCAGAAATGAAGTTGAGAAATGAGGTGTATTATCTGAGCCATGTCCTATTTGCAGTTACTATATTCTTGTTCTAAAATTATAGTGAGTAAGCTTATTCACCAGATTGATAACTTGAATCTTAAAACCCTCTGTTTGAAAAAATACATCTAAAGCAGAAGCCATATTTTGCTATTTTGGATTGTGCATTCTAATAAAACTGCATTTTACTTTCTATCCCACCAGACCTAGGAATTCTGACATTTTTCTTGTACAATTTAGTATGATTCACCCATTTTTTTTTGGTACAAGGTATTGAAAACTGATGTGGAGGCTGCTCTGCAAGTTCTGAATTTTGCTATATATCACAAAGAATTGACAGAAATGGAAGAACGTGAACGAGAGTTCGAGATGAAACAGAAAGCTGATCATGATACTGGCCACGATGATGACAATGTTGATAGCAGCAGGAGGTGAACTCTCGTAACATGATAATATCTTGGACTGCTACATTAATATCCTAGATTCTTTTAACAATGTTTACCTACATCGGTAAATGCTTTTTTATTTCTGAATTAAATTGGTGATAAAATTATGAACCAAATAAATGATTAAAAACAATGGTCTTCCTAATACTATCCTCTTAGTAATCTAATTAGAATGTTTTTACAACAATTATACAACAACATAATATCATGTCAACATTAATTTCTCACATGTTCCTAAAGAACAGAACTATAGCCTCTGGTTTTACTTACTCTCAATTTCAGAATCTTTTTTAAGGTTTTTTTTTGTTGTAAATGAATATTTCATCATGCAGAATTTCTTTTATACTTTGACTATAGCAAAATGAATGTTATATTGTCCACCATTTAAGCAATATATCATCACCAAGAGCTTGTAAGGAGCAAGTTATTGATATTTTTGCATGAAGTGCTTGTGCAAAACCAAATAGAATGAGGGAATCGGAGGTTTGAATTATAATCAAAATTAATGAACCTTGCTGGCATACTACAGTTTACATTTTGTAAATTCTAGAACCTTGTATTTATATGTCGGCTAGGTCAGTGGACTTGACTAATTGTTCTACTTCTGCAGCATGAATGTTGACTCGATGGACATCGATGTAAACCGTGACTCTGATCGTGCTGAAATATCTGCTGAAAGGTTAATTATCCATCTTTCTGAATTGTAATCACTAGATTTAATCACACTGCAATCTGAGCCTTTCTTTATCTTAATGCAGAGCTGAGGCGTTTGAGTCCATCTTGGGCCAGCATGTTCTGGCCAACCACATTGATCGAATTTCCATAGCAGAAATTGAACAAATAGTAAACAGAGAGGCAGCAGTACCTTATACAAGGCTCCAGATATCCACCATTTTGGAGGTTAGTGAATTACACTATTTATGGCTGATAAACTATGAGGCTATTATTGTGTTTTCTCCAAGAAAAGTTGCAGCTGAAATGGTTAAATCCACATTCTTCTTTTGGTTTTTCAGAGAATGCAAGATGCCAACAGAATAATGATAAGGGATGATATCGTCCGAATTATCTAAACAGCTATTTCACATCTGTAATGCCTTCGAGGACCACTGCAGAGGCATTTGTTGTAAATCAAATTTAGTTTCAAGATAGCTTACTTTTCCTTGACTTCTATTTGTTTTGTGGATGTTGGATATTATGGTTCTGTAGATACAGAATCTTTGATGTTGTTTTGAGTTCAATCTATTAACCATTCTGACTGTTGTAATTTAGATTCCTTGCAATGAGAATTCGAGCATTTAGCAAAACAGCTCTAGATTCCATTCATGTATAACCAAGTTTCATGCATATTTCAAATAATGTTTGTTACATAGTGTGATAGCCGCTATAAATTGACGTTAAGGTGGCAGGTTAAGTAGATGGACTTCTAAGTGTTCACAAATCTGGAGTTCTTTCTCACTTCGCCACCCTCAGGATTGGTAATGTTCCCCATCTTCACCATGGAATCAGCGAAGTCCCTAAAGAAGGCGACTGGATCCGACCAATACTTCTCCACCAGCTTACCCGTCTCGAACCCGACGAGGCTCGAGTACATCTCCTGATCAGAGTTCAGAACGCCTGCTCCTTTCAGAAGGGTCTCAAAGATGGCATTGTCGAAGACTTCGGGGGTGAAGTAATCCATGGCGGATGTGTTGCCGTCTCCTCCTTTGGCCGGACAGGTCTTCTTGAGCTCCAAGAGGTATGCCTCCGAGGCCGCGTCGTTCTTCGACGTCCACTCGAAATCTCCATAGATCCTGTCCCTGAAGCTGGCGCATCTGGCGTTGCCAATAGTATGAGAACCTGAAACCATATAAAGAGAACCTGAAACCCATATATGTATCCATTTGGAATGGTTTTTGCCAGCATGGGAGTCACTACCTATGAGAGCTACCAGGTCTGTGACAGAGAGGCCCTTTGCCAGGAACTTGGCCACCAGTGTAACGAGACCCTGCTGAGGAGTTGGGATGTTCCTGTTGGCCAGGTCCAGACTCGCAGTCTTGGAGTCCAACCTGCCCACTGGGACATCCCAATAGGGTCCTCCAACCTGCAACACAAGCACTGTTTGATCAAATCCAGATACGAGTACAAAGGTTTGAGAAGTACATGCTTATGTTGGTCGATCATTTGTGGTAGGAAAGTACCAGAACAACTGCGTCCCTGGCTGCCATGGCCAGCAAGTCGGCGCAGGAGACGACTCCGGGGCACTCGGCCTCCAGCTTCACCTTGATCTTGTCCACTATGTCGAACCCCCTCAGCGAGTTCGCATTCTGGTCCGCCGACTTCTCTCCGGTCAGCAAGGCAGTGTCATCCAACAGCACCGATCCGTCACAGCCCTGGGATTCACCAATTACCACCATCAACCCATCCTCAGGTTTTGAATTATTAGCATTTAGTACGTCGTGCGTGCATGCATGCATGCACTCAACTGACTGACCTGGACGAAGCAGTCGTGGAAGTGGAGGCGGAGGATGGAGGCAGCATTGCGGCGCTCGGCTTCCACGGCGCACTCCATCTCCGCCCTCACGATCTGCTGTGCGGCGGGGCATGTCTTGGCGTAGTAGTCCAAGCTCAGGTTGGACGTGTCCTGGGCTTCTAAGATAGCACTGCAGTGTGTTCCTATGGGAAGAAATGCTAGCAGCAACAGTATGCACTTGGAGCAACAAAGATGGCTTCTGATGCTTGCCATCTTTTTGGGGACTACGGATATGTTGTGAGGGCACGACTCTTGGGATCCTTTGTATATATAACAATGTCGATGTGGTGCAGAGAGAGAGAGAGATGAGATGAGGTGGAGGCACAAGGGCCGGCAGTCAAGAGGGGGATGAACTAACAACATTTTGGTGAGGTTGGTGGAGGTAAGCAAGCTAAAAAGATTTAATTTTTACTAACCCCTCCTTCCTTTTTTACCTAACCAAATTGATCTAAAATGAAAGGTTCTTGAAAGCTTTTACAAGTTTTGAGGTGACTTGCATACCTATTTATGTCTTTCCGTTTATTAATCGATAGCAGCTTTGTGCATATTTGTTGTTGATAATGCCTTGAATCTTAACCCAGTGGAAACCCATATGACCCCCTGCGCATCACAGCCGTCGAATATTTGGGACGACGAAGCCGTCCGTCCCATACGGAGGTCCCATACGAGCTTGAGGGGGAGTCTAGGGGAATCCCCCCTGCGGGGGCTCGGGGCGGAGCTCTCGAAACCTAAACAACCTTAGGGCTTATGTTTCCTATTTTGTATTGAGAGTCCATATATAAACTCCCTAGAGTTTGGTTATTCTGCATCTTATATCATCTATTATTTTTCACATCAAAGAAACAACTCTAGCCGTCGTCCGAGGACGTAGCCCAGTTAATGGTGAACCTCGTAAATCCGTGTGTCTTCTCTGTGTTGATCTCTCTCTCTCTCTCGCCTATTTCTCATAACAAACTGGTATCAGAGTCTTAGGGTTCGTCGGCAAATCGAGATCAAGCGAAGAGATGACGTCCAACAACGTGAAGATCGATAAGTTCACCAGGCGAAATAGCTTCGAGCTATGGCAGATTAAGATGCACGCACTTCTGAAACAACAGGGGATCTAGGCACCACTTGCAAAGACCAAAGCGAAGGAGACCGATACGAAGGGCAAATCTGAGGAGATCGATCTCGAAGATTTGACGTCGCAGGAAGAGAAGGCGCACTCAATGATCCTGCTGTGTTTGGCGGACGAGGTGATAATCGAGGTCGCCGATGAAGAAACGACGACGGGTCTGTGGTTGAAACTTGAAAGTCTATATATGACGAAGTCCCTCACCAACAATTTGCTATTGAAGCAACGTCTATTTACCCTCCGCATGCAAGAAGGTATCCCTCTGAAGGAACATCTTGATCAACTAAAAACTATATTGATGGAGTTGCGAAATATTGATGTGAAAATTGATGATGAAGATGTTGCCCTACTTTTGTTAGTTTCTCTCCCTCCTTCATTTGAGAATTTTGTTCAATCTATGATCGTCGGGAGAGATACTATAAGTCTGGAAGAAATAAGATCGAGTCTACATACTCGTGAACTTCGGCATAGGGCTTCGGGAGAGACTCAGGCCGCAGGGTTGATTTCGACTGCGGAGAAGGGACATGCCTCGAAGAAGGGCAAGCCAAAGCCGAAGTACAAGAAACCAAATCCGAGAGACATCTTCAACTATTGTAAGGAACCAGACAACTGAAAGAAGGATTGTCTTAAGAAGAAAAATACCACAGTTGCTGCGATTGTACATCAAGGCAAAGACTCGGAAGATGATCTGGTTCTTGCTGCAACTGATCAGGGATGTCTAGAGGAAGGTTGGGTTCTTGATTCGGGGTGTTCCTATCATATGACTCCGAACAAGGAGTGGTTTTCAACTTATCAAGAGTTTGATGGCGGAAACGTTATCATGGGCAATGATGCGTCTTGCAAGATTGTTGGAATCGGCTCTATTCAGATTAAAACCAATGACAACAAGATGAGGACACTAACAGATGTCCGTCATGTTCCGCAATTAAAGAAGAATCTGATATCATTAGGAGTCTTGGACTCTAAAGGATGTCAGATCAATGCTGCTGGAGGTGTTCTTACTGTCACAAAGGGTGATACTGTTGTCATAAAGGGAGTCAGGCAGAAAACCTTGTACATACTACAAGGCCAAACAGTCTCTGGGGTTGCTGCGGTGGCTAGTTCATCAGATTCAGAGGTGTCAAAGTTGTGGCATATGCGGCTTGGACACATGAGTCAGAATGGGATGAACATTCTCAGCAAGAGAGATCTTCTAGGAGGTCAGAAGATTTCTGAAATCAACTTCTGCAAGCACTGCGTCTTCGGCAAGCAGCGCCGACATCATTTCAGCAAGGCAGTGCATAGAACGAAGGCGACCCTTGACTATATCCATGCTGATTGTTGGGGTCCCTCTCGTGTTTCATCTTTGGGAGGCGCTAGATACTTCCTTTCTGTGATTGATGACTACTCAAGGATGACTTGGGTATTCTTGATGAAACATAAGAGTGAGGCTTTCAAGGTCTTCAAGGAGTGGAAGATTCTGGTGGAGAATCAGACATCAAAGAAGGTGAAGCGCCTTCGTACTGACAATGGTCTGGAGTTCTGTTCGTCTGAATTTGATCAGTTCTGCAAAGATGAAGGCATTGCCAGGCATCACACCATCAGACACACTCCACAGCAGAATGGTGTGGCAGAACGAATGAACAGAACACTTCTGGAGAGAGCAAGATGCATGCTCTCTAATGCTGGCCTGAATAGGGCATTCTGGGCTGAGGCTGTTAACACAGCCTGCTACTTGGTGAATCGGAGCCCGGCGACTGCAATTGATCTCAAAACTCCTATTGAGGTATGGTCTGGAAATCCTGCTGATTATACTAACTTAAAAGTTTTTGGTTGTCCTGCATATTATCATGTCAGCGAAGGAAAACTGGAGCCAAGGGCCAAAGAAGGAGTATTCATGGGATATGGAGCAGGAGTGAAAGGCTACAGAATCTGGTCTCCCTCAGAGCACAAAGTAATCCACAGCAGAAATGTAACCTTTGATGAGGCTTCAATGCTTCAGCTGAAGGTGGAGGTTGTTGATGCAGTACCTGAGAGTGTCAACAAACAGGTGGAGTTTGAGGTGGCTCAAGTTGAGGATGATACAGGAGGACAACACCAAGTTGATCAGCCAGAGCTAGCAGAATCTGAAGAGCAACCAGAAGAGGAGTCTATTGCTGTTGGGCGTCCTCGCAGGCAGGTGGGTCCTCCTAAGAGATATGGTTTTGAGGACATGGTTGCTTATGCATTGCAGGTAGCTGAAGAGGTGGAGTCTCCAGAGCCATCAAATTATAAGGCCGCCATCTCATGTGCAGAATCAGAACAATGGATCGCTGCAATGGGTGAGGAGATGGAATCTCTTCACAAGAATCAGACATGGGAGCTGGTCAAGTTGCCAAAAGGCAGAAAGATTGTAGGCTGCAAGTGGGTCTTCAAGAAGAAAGTTGGAATTCCTGAAGTTGAAGGCACAAGATATAAGGCACGCCTGGTTGCTAAAGGCTACAGTCAGAAAGAGGGAGTTGACTATAATGAGATCTTCTCACCAGTTGTTAGACATACTTCCATTAGGGTGCTGCTTGCCCTTGTAGCACATCAGAATCTGGAGCTTGAGCAACTAGATGTGAAGACTGCCTTTCTACATGGAGAACTTGAGGAAGACATTCTGATGAGTCAACCAGAGGGGTTCTCTATTCCAGGAAAGGAGGATCATGTCTGCAGCCTGAAGAAGTCTTTGTATGGACTGAAGCAGTCTCCACGGCAATGGTACAAGAGATTTGATACATTTATGATCAGTAAAGGATTCAGTAGAAGTCCTTATGATTGCTGTGTGTATCATAAGAAGGTGAAGGACGGCTCCACCATCTTTCTGCTCTTGTATGTTGATGATATGCTTATTGCTGCCAAGTACATGTCAGATGTTCAGAATTTGAAGAAACTTCTCAGCTCAGAGTTTGACATGAAGGATCTGGGTGCAGCTCAGAAGATTTTGGGGATGGAGATAGTCAGGGATCGCATACAGGGTAAACTTTTCTTGTCCCAGAAAAGCTACATTCAGAAAATTTTATCCAGATTCGGTATGGCTTCAGCAAAGTCCCTCAGCACTCCATCAGCTTCTAATGTGCATCTTTCCACAAGCTTTGCACCACAATCTGATGCAGAGAAGGAGTACATGTCTCGTGTCCCTTATGCCAGTGCAGTTGGAAGCCTAATGTATGCTATGGTGTGCACGAGACCTGAAATTGCTCATGCAGTTAGTGTTGTCAGTAGGTTTATGAGCAATCCAGGAAAAGATCATTGGCAAGCAGTGAAGCGCATATTTCGGTATTTGAGAGGAACATCTGACATTGGCCTTATTTATGGAAGTGATACAAAATGTTTGGTTGCTGGTTATTCTGATTCAGATTATGCTACTGATGTGGATGGAAGAAGATCAATGACAGACTATGTCTTCACTTCGGGCAGTTCTGTTATCAGTTGGAAGGCTACTCTACAGTCTCCAGTTACTCTATCTACTACTGAGGTAGAATACATGACTTTGACAGAAGCTGCAAATGAAGGAATCTAGTTGAAAGACTTAGTTGGAGATCTTGGACTACATTAGGATCAGACTATTGTGCGTCGTGACAGTTTGAGTGCTATATGCCTAGTCAAGGATCAAGTTCATTATGAGAGGACCAAACACAATGATGCCAGATATCACTTCATTCGTACTGAGAAGAGGATCAAAGTGAAGAAGGTCGGCACAATAGATAATCCAGCTGATATGTTCACCAAGTCAGTTCCTCGTAGCAAGTTCCAACATTGCTTGGACTTGCTAAACATAAACAATTGGCAGTAGCCCCGAGGCGGGGTTGGTGGCGGCAAAGCATATCAGATTCTATATTCTGAAGATGATTCAAGTTAAGATAGAGATTTGTTGATAATGCCTTGAATCTTAATCTAGTGAAAACCCATATGACCCTCTGCACATCACATCCGTCGAATATTTGGGGCGGCGAAGCCGCCCGTCCCATACGAGCCTGAGGGGGTCTAAGGGGATCCCCTGCGGGAGCTGGGGGCGGAGCCCTCGAAACCTAGATAACATTAGGGCTTATGTTTCTTATTTTGTATTGGGAGTCCATATATAAACTCCTTAAGGTTTGAGTTATTCTGCATCTTGTATCATCTGCTATTGTTCACATCAAAGAAATAACTCTCGCCGCCGCCCGAGGACGTAGCCCAATTAAGAGTGAACCTTGTAAATCCGTGTGTCTTCTCTGTGTTGATCTCTCTCGCGCCTATTTCTCATAACATTTGTCAATTATGTAATCGCCATGATTAATATTGGGTAATGACTCTGCAACTCGTTAATAGCTACAAGATATATTTCACATGATGTATACCGTGTACATATCTCAATACACATCACGTGCGGTGCACTTTTTTCCTTTTTATCTTCATATACTCGTTGTATCCATCATCGTATTTTATCTCTTTAAAATGAGAGTACTTTTTAACATTGGTAAATCAATTTTACTTAAGATTCCAAATTAATATTCTAACTTTATTTTATAACTAATTGATACCTAACTATATAATTATTTTAGAATTGATCATCTTTACACATTAATATAAGATATTTTTATTAATAATTTATTAATATTTTTTTTACAAAACTTTATTTTATAACCAATTATTTCTTCAACTATACAATTTTTTGACAATTGATCTTATTTATATATTATAATTAATTTTTATTGATGTGCCAATCACATCATTTTTTTTATAATATTTTATTTTTGTGATAGCCACATCAACCGCACGTAAGAAAATTACTCTAATTTTTAAAAAAATATTTATATAAAAAGTTTATTTTTAATAATTATTTATTATTATTTTATATTTGTGATTCTTTTAAGTTGAAGATTAATTTATATTTATTATGACTTTAATAAGTTATTAATTAAAATACATGATGTTATTGCCATATTAATAAAAATATATTATAATATGCAAGGAGAATAAATTCTTAAATGATTATATAGTTGAAGTATCAATTAATTACTATCAACTTAAGATCTTAAGTAAAGATGAGATATTAAATTTAAAAATTAATTTCAAAATGGAGACATCTTCTTGCGACTTGTAGTTTTTCTTTTATTAAAGGGGGCTACATGGCTCAAAGGAAATAAAATAAGGGGTAAAATAAAGTGTCCGAAAAAAAAATTGCTTATATAATTTTTTTCCTTTTGATGTTAATTCCTACGCCCAGAATGCTAATGGCCACGAGTCTAGTTCGACAATGTTAAAATTTTCTCTTAAACGAATAATTTCTTTTATAAAAGAGAAAACTATAAATTATTTCATCAATCTATAAAATTGAGAGTTTTGAAACTGAACATTTATTCACAATATATTTTTTATTTATATTTAAAATATTTACTGTATTTTTAAGTATTATATTACATATTTTATGTTTTAAAAAAAATTGACATCTCTATCTTTTCTTATCATCGTAAATATTATTTTTTATTTTAAATTAATTATTTTTCTTCATTTACAAAAAAATAATATTTCAAAATAAATTAATATTACTAAAAGTAACAAATAAATTAGTTATTATGTATAACATAACAAAATATCCTATGTAAGTAAGAATGTAAATTAAATTTATTTATATCATTTTATATAATTATCAATTAATTCAATCATTATATTTGCCATTTTTTTATTAAATTTATTAATCAAACTGTTATCTACTATTAACTAATATTTAATTATTATTCATTATTTGTTAGTTAACACATTATTCACTAATCAAATTATTAACTTTATGATAACATAGCCTTAATCATATCATTGGTTGTAATCAATTTTTGACGACTCATATACACACACAAATATACTATATA
>LTAE01002876.1:3035-16620 GCA_001647135.1 Pontederia paniculata | reverse complement strand
TCTCTGAGTTCTATATAACATAAAGTGTACAAATGAATAATTATATATAAATGAATATATATATATATACATATATATATATATATAATTTTGTACAAATAAATAAATTATTTTATATAAAAATATTTTTTTTGATGCGCTACACGCATTATATTACACTCTCCCATATTAATATATTATTCGTTTAACAATTTTTAGGTGATGTGGTATGGACGAGAGAGAACATTAATGAATTAGCCAAAAAAGTAAATAGTCATAGAACTAGACATATATAATTATTGAAGCTATGAGACCATAGATAAAGAAAAATATAGGACAAAACGAGATATGTCTCGAGTAAAGTTTGAGAACTAAGCATGTAAATTATTTAGGCATTGGTAAAAAAAGTACAATACTGATCTTGTCAAGAACAAAGCTTCCTCCAAGTTTAGAGGATGCAACTTGCGACAAGATCTTTTCCTCTGAATAGCAGATGTTGTGTGCTCACATTGTCGAGCATTCAGTTGATCCGGTATCAGGAGAGATTTGGCAGTTGGGATTTACTGGGAGAAAGTCTGAAAGCAACAAGCCACTCAACACTTGATGAAATCAGATAGTACCAACATCCATCAGCTCAACTAATATTGTTGACTACAAGATGTGTCACAATGAATCAAATGACTAGCAAATAAGTAAATGCTAATCGGAGTGTCCATCTGTTTCTCATGAATATACAAAGCGCTCGTACATGTGAAGGTGGTCCTCGAATAACAGGTTATCAACTTAAGAATTACAAATATGAGAAAGTGAAGCCTAAATGATGTTAATTTGGAAATGTAAAGGAGTTTCAACCCTTCTTTCCGTATGCCACGATATTTAGTGTAAAGAGAACAAAGACGCTGATTTTAATGATAGAGAATGATGATCTTGAGTTACATTGTTTGCGTATCAGATTATCATAGGTAAAGGGTCGCACGTCACTCTTCATGAGGCTCCTCTTCACCTTCAGAATCTACATGAAGTTGAAATGCAAAAAGCATGACACACAGTAGTGATAAGGTTATATCAGCACATGGAACCATGAAAAACGAATGTCAGATAGGGATAGGGATAGAAGATTAATGCACTTGACCATTGGGTAGATATTTTCTTTCATTATAGAAATTAACAGTGGCCTAATATTATCCTTAAAAATTAATTAAGCAAAAGAAATTGTCCCCATCTTGTTCATTATCAAAATTCAGAATGTTGAGTTGCATTAATGTAATTAGAAGAATCACTTACCAGATCGAACATCATCACTAATGTGGCCCTTGGATTGAATTTGCTTTACAAGCATGCGGTAGATGAGAACCCACCAATAGATGTGGAGAACAAGCAACGAAAATAGAAGAGTGTTGAATACATAATAATATATAGGTCCTTCAGACTTGTGCTTCTCCTTGTCCAATGTCAACAGGACTTCATAACTGCCAGTTGCAAAGGAAAAATGAACTCTTAAGTGTCAGGTTAAGTGAAGAAATTGTGAAATGAAGACTTGTTTAAACAGTCTCTGAAAAGAAACCCTTCTATGCAGATCGTACTATAATATAATGGTTTCCTGACAATTAACACGCTTACGATGAAAAACAGGCCTAGAGAAAACAGAATTAACAATATTTGATTCACAATTCCAAAAATATCTAGAATGGCTGCACGAGATCCCAGTCCATTCTTGGAAACTAACTCATTGGGATTATTTATGTCCATCTATCACCAAAGAGTACCATATAATACTATCAGATTGATTCTTCCAAATGTCTCAATTACAATATGCACAAAAAGATGCACAAATCTAAACCAGATAAAATATTTTATTTGAGAACACAACAACAACAACAAAGCCTTATCCCACTAGGTGAGGTCGGCTACATGGATCATACGACGCCATTGCAAAGGAAAAATGAACTCTTAAGTGTCAGGTTAAGTGAAGAAATTGTGAAATGAAGACTTGTTTAAACAGTCTCTGAAAAGAAACCCTTCTATGCAGATCGTACTATAATATAATGGTTTCCTGACAATTAACACGCTTACGATGAAAAACAGGCCTAGAGAAAACAGAATTAACAATATTTGATTCACAATTCCAAAAATATCTAGAATGGCTGCACGAGATCCCAGTCCATTCTTGGAAACTAACTCATTGGGATTATTTATGTCCATCTATCACCAAAGAGTACCATATAATACTATCAGATTGATTCTTCCAAATGTCTCAATTACAATATGCACAAAAAGATGCACAAATCTAAACCAGATAAAATATTTTATTTGAGAACACAACAACAACAACAAAGCCTTATCCCACTAGGTGGGGTCGGCTACATGGATCATACGACGCCATTGCGCTCTATCGGTAACTTATTTGAGAACACAATCAATTCAAATATATCTGACAAAATAATCAAGTTCAATTTTACTTTAAACTTTTAGAAAAAAGTTCATTAAACTTTAATGAGAATTATCGTAATCTTTCAAATTTTTTTTTTTCAGAATGCCCAGATTTTTGTCTGGTAAGCATGATACTCCTTTTCTAATTTTTCACTCATTCAACTTGATAAAATTGTTATAGTTTTGAACATGTAACTCAAATAAAATATATGGATGAGAATAATATTGGCAAATGGGTACATACCTTGTACTTCGAAGGATCCAGAATGGAAAGTAAATAAGGCGTAGTAATATCCATGATGCAACAAACAGGAGAAATGAACAAACAGCAATCCATTCAACTTCACAATACTTGGCCATCTTTCCCATTTCGAGGAAAACGTCACTTGCATCATGAAGGGCTAGAACGATCGAACCAACCCGAGCAAATCTATTTGAAAAGAAAGATCAAAACCATATGACATATAAAAGACAACAAAAGTTTTACACTACTTATGGTCATTCGAAATTTCGAATAAATCAGTGAATACAACAATAACAGTTTGAAACAACATATAGTAATAACATAAGAAAAATTCAGAAAAGTAGATCATTAGAATTGTATATGCTTCGCTAGCATCAAAGTTCCTATTATGAACACTGGATTTGAGCATAGTAATATGATTAATGTCACCTATGATGATTCATGCATGTATAACATACATATGTGGAACCCTCTCAAAAAAATACAAGTGGAAGATACAAAATAAGGAACAAAAAAACTTTAAAGGCATCATTAAAAGATAACGAGGTAGATGGAGAACTGCAATGAGAACTTTTACCGAAGGTAGGCCTTTTGCACTCGAAAAAAAGGTCGAAGCGAACATCATTGCAGGTAGATTTATAGTGTGAAAGAGCAGTGGCATGTATACATGCATCCATATACAAATATATACATATTTCTGTATATTTGTTTTCTTGATAGGATTCTATATATTTACTTTAATATAGAATGAAACTAAAATTATGTAAATATCTGCTAGCAATGAAATGCATCAGGAGTGTGTCAGTGTGATTATGTTACCTGCTGAATAAGAGCAATTTTCTTAGTTTATACTCGATAAATAACTTGATGAATATCCTGACTATACAAATACCTGAAGATGTAAGACAGCACAATGAGAACCACGGTTGCCACATGATGAGACATTGATACTCCAAAATCTGATCGCCTTGTTTCCCAGAATATAAGAGCAAAAATGGAATATGTGTAGAACCCAGCAGCATACATATAAACAGCTTTAAGTTTTAACCTGTATGCAAGAAACAATCAATCTAACTATCTCAAATATCATGTACTGTTCTATAAAAGTTCCAAGAAAAGAAACACATAAATCTTACTTAATTTTCTGATCGGGCCAGACCTGATCTCCTGGACCTACCCAAAAGTATCTGGTGTTTGTGAACCATGGTTCGTTGTATGTCACCGACAATGACAGAAACTCTCCTGATATGAAATAAACACATTTCCAAGCTGATTCCTTAAACTTTCTGATTTTTTTCTTCCTTTCATCTGTAAACTCTTTTCCGGGTATAAGCCGCCTTGCCATTTTCTACAGAAAGCATGCAAATAACAGATTTAGCATAAGCATCAGATAGCAAAGACCATAATCTAATCAAAGTACCTAAAAAATAAAGATTAATTTGAAAACAAAAAATAATTAGAATCCATGAAAGAATAAGATTAATCCTGCAATGATAGCACTAGTGGCAACATGCATCTCCATGGTCTTCTTGTAAGGTGCATCTCTTTCGTTTATGGATATGCATTCACCGACAAAAGCACATAAATTGAGAGCTATATTATTCTTTGTAAAGATCATAGTTTTCCTGGTAACTTTTTTAGAATAGTTTTCCATATTAATAAAATTAGATTTAGGCAATAACGGGGATGTTGATCCAACTTAAGCAAGACATATCCTTTAAACAACAATCCACATAGTTTATTGCTCCATGGTCTCTGTTTCAGGGAGAAATAATAACATAATATATCATGCTATCTTCTACTCATGAAAGAACTTCCCTTCTTAGATCCCTGCCAAGTGTTAGATATGATTTAGTGATACAAAATCATGAATTCAACTTGGTGCATTTCAAACGACATACAGTCCCTTGTAGATCATTCTTGAAAGCGTCATTCTATTAAAATGAATACAACAGATATCACACTTTTAATGTTATTACATTCATATTTGATCAGCGGCCTTGTAGATGACATCTGAATCTATTGTGATGAAAGCAAGAGGCCGTTGCAGCTTGCTGCCAATAGAATTCTCGTCAACCCAAGGTGACAATTTTTTATCTTTTTTCACATCAAACAATTCCATAAAGTCTTTAGAACACCGTAAGCATGAAAAACTCATCCGTTTCACTAATTTCAAACATCAAAATTAGGAAAACAAAAGAACCAAGAAAACAAGTCCTTCAAACCGAGCAAATTTTGGTCACCCAACCATCCAAACATCAGAATTTTGACAAGAACAAAAGACCGAAGTAACTCAGAGTTCAAGCACATCGGACGCAAAAAAAAGAACACGAGTTCTGAGCAAAAAATTCGCACGTCAAAATCCAATCTTTCTTTAACAGAATTACCCATCACACTGATAGAAACAAAAAAAAAAGATTAAATCTTTCTCAAATCAATCGGCGCAAGCGGAAAGAACCGGCTCAAAGCCGTGAAATTGGAACCCGAGGGCAGTCACCTCGAAAACGAATCTGTCGAGGAAGAACCTGACGGTGGGGAAGAACAGTGCGAACAAGGGCAGCGCCACGAAGTCCTCGTACGCAGGGTAGGACTCCTGCTCCCAGTCCATCGACCGCAGGCCTTGCACCAAATCCATCGCCGCGACGATCTCGATCGCGAGAGCGTTCTGAGATCCGAAGTGATCGTTTTGGGTTGGACTTGCAGAAATGGAATTTGGGAGGAAACGAAGACAGAGTCCAAACTCCAAAACCAACGAGTTGAGCGGAAAAATATTATTATCCTATTTATTGCTATTTACGAAAAAAAATCATAAAAGTAAGAGCCGAGGGCATTAAAAAATGGGACCCTGACGACGGGGATAATATCGAGATTGCCATTAATGCAATATGAAATAATTTTGTACTTATTAGAAGGAAATCGGCATTTATTTCACGACTTGATACGGCAACGAAATAACTAATAAAACGCTCACCGCCACGCCGTAATAATCATTTTTATATTTTATATTTTTTTCATTTTTCTAATAATTATTTTACTCCTGGTCCTGGATCTACTTCCTTTGCAGTATATTTTTATTTATCTATTTATTATTGTTTAGAATTTTTTTACAAAAGTCCATAGAAAGTAGCACTTATTTATTAACCCCACATTTGACAATTGACACAGCATCACAATCATTAGTTTAGTCCCATAGTTGAGGCACGGCATTTATTAATTATCTTTTTATTCTACTTTTGTGTGGATTTCCTTTTTAAATGAAAGGACAATATTTGTTTATTATTTTTTAAACGTCACGTACCATCCACTAATAACAATACGGACATTGCATACGGTCCTTTCCATGTGAATAAAAAAATAGGAACATCACATATAATTAATATATTTTTTATTGAATTAATCAAAATATATCTTATTTAAATAAAGTACAATATGTATATATTATTTAAAATATACATTTAAAATAAACTATTTATTTTAATTGCATATTTTAAATTCAACAATCTAAATATTAAAATATATGGTAAATCTTATTTAAGTAATGTATATTTTTATTATTTTTTTAATTAACCAACTCAAGCCAAAATATTCATATATCGAATTTGGCAATTGATTTTACTCTTAACATTTTTTTTCAAATTAAATTATTTAAAATTGTGCTAATTTTGTTAGTATTAATATTGATATTCAATAGTTTCTTAGGTAAGAATTTTTGGATAATAATATTTAAAATAATAAATAAGACTAATTGAAAAATGATGATTTCTTTAATCACAAATATTGAGTGTAGGGGTGGATTGACCAATCCAAACAATCTAATCTTTGAACTAAAAATTCAATCAAATTCAAAAAGTTTTTAATAGGGATTGCTCCATAACCAAATATATGGCCCCCAATTGATTTGAAAAAAAATATATTAATATTTTTTATTTAATTTTTTAGATAATTCTATATTTATTATTATTAATATTTATTTTAATTATTTTAAAATTATATTTATTCTTAAATTTATTAATATTTAAAAAATTAAGTTCATATTCTCTTTTTGGACATCGATCGTAGGCGAATTTCTTTTTGGGATCATGTCTACATTTGTTCCGGATCAGATCCAATATCACCTATTAATAGGATGAGTCCGCCCAATTTACAAATTTATTAGATGGCATTGAGCAGATTTAAACATGTCAAACCTTTTAAGGTCTAGCATGTAAACTAACAAACTAAAGAGAGTAATTACACTTATTAAATAATTTTAATTTTTAATAAATATTTTCTAATTAATTTTTTATTTTCTATATTTCCCATCCTTTCTTTTTTTTTCTCTTCCACTTTTCATCTTCTTCTATTTTTATTGAGAAAATATACATCATTATTTTTTCCCTTCTCTCATTTTTTGCACATGTTTTATCTAAGATTTTTTTAATCTTTTCAAAATTTCCTTTTTAGTACACTGATAATAAAAAAATCATAATTGAAATATGGGTTTTTTATTACACGGATTCAACAGTGGAGATGTCAGAAAATGGATATTTCCTTCTCTTATTGATGTGTTTTGAGGTTCAATGAATGGATATTCAAGTGTGGCATGAGATCCACCTTTTATTTGGGGGATTACATTCTACACTTCTTAATAAAATTTACCTTTGAATTCCTTCTAATAATTAGAACTTTCTATGTTGAAGTTGTACTACTCTGATATTAAAATTGTCTTATAAGATTTGTACTGCAGCATAATTGCTTTCGTTCTTTTGCACACACATCCAAGTGCACTTCACGGTGAAAACTGTTATTTCATAATCATAATTATCTCTTATTTTGTTAGCTTGACCATTATCATTTAATATAAAAGATTCGAACATCAACAATTTCTGATAAGTGTTTTCATTTGCACTCTTTTTTCAATTATCACCATATGTTTTTAGGCTTCACCTCGACTAGTATGTGTCGCCCCAGGTCGTACGTCTGACTACGGTGGGTGAGACTCCTAAAAAGTATTTTATTTTAAAAAATACTCAAATTTAAGACATTCTTAAGCGATGAGAAATTGCTTATCATTCTACCTCAATCCACGATGATTGCATTTGCACTTTATTTCCTCAATATATCAGTTAAAGTTAAATCATTTTGATAATTTATTATTCATACCAAACACTTCAATTCTATTATTCGAGTCGAAGTGTCTTAATTTACCACCTTTATGTAAGAGATTTAATCCCTATAAAATATTATCTATGCTTGATATGAAAATCATTGTTCTCGTAACTTTAGTCCTTTCTTGATCCATCATGATTCCTTCTCTATCATGCTTTATGGATAATGTCTTATCTTTGATTCAACTTCAAAATTCGTATTTAGACTCTATCTTTCATATGCCCAATATAATCTAAGAACATTTTTTTTCTAGGCCATGCACAATGGCTTGAGTTGAAGTGACGACTCTTATTATTCTAAGAGGCAACTTTCATCAATATAAGTCATTCTCTAGTCTTGACATTCGGAAATAACTATGTATTTCTCTCTCTGTTCCCAATCCAGACAGCCCCGTAGAGAGCAAAGAGGGGAATTAATATTAATGTTAGTAGGCAGATGACTTAAAGGAAAATTAAATAATTATGGATCCTCAATCACATGTGTGTTTTTGCCATCTTCGATTTGTTTTCTTAATCCCATCGTGATGTTATCTAGCACCTGCATATTTAACTTCCAACATGAGGCAAGTTTAGTATAATTAGAATTAAAAAAAGTTCTTCCGAGGGTGAGTCACCATATTTACTAATTTCAAGAGCCACAGAAGGTGTGAGAGAATTGTTCAAAATATCAAGTACCCTTTTAGCAATTAGAACATACCTGATATGAGTTAATTTTCTTATACTTAGCCCTCCTTCTTGAAGGGGTAGTCGTATCGTATATCATTTGATTAGATGAGAACCTTGTTTATTGTCAGAAGTGGACCATAAGAAACCTTTAAAAATTCTTCTAGAGATTCAATGAAACCTGCAAATATATTAACCACACCCAAAGACTAGTTTGAAATTGAATTCAAGGTAGTTTTTAAGAGTGCAATTTTACCTGCCAGTGTCAGTATTTTCATTTTCCATTCCGCAAGTTTTCCTGTAATCTTTTCAGTTATGTGGATCAAATTGTTTTTTGTGAGTGACCTGTAGAAATAGGTGTACCCAACTACATAAAAGGATAGGAACCTATATCTATCCCAAGTATATTCTTGATGCTAATCATTCTTCTTGTTGAGAATTTAGGAGGGAGATAAATGTCATACTTTTGAGTGTTTATTTTTTAATTTGTTAAAGTCTTATATTGCTGAAAAATGTATTTGATTCTCCTACAGTTCTGATTAGTAGCTGCAATACAAATCAACAGATCATCTGCACATTAAAGATGTCTAAGAAAGAAAAAGTTATTTACAAAAAGGTTGTATTCTATCATCCAAAACTTCTTGGTCAAGTAGAGATATGAATATCTATGAAATCAAAATGAAAAGGTAGGGAGAAAGAGGGTTTCCTTGTCTAATACCTTTGAAAATTTTGAATTTTCAGAAAAGGATCCATTAATTGAACATGTAAAATAAGGGATTGGATGCAAGATTTAATTCAGGTATTGAGGTAAGAAATGGATAAGAGAAAGAACTTTGATCATTACATTCTAGGATATCCTATCAAAAACTTTTTCTGTATCTGCTTTGAGGATTAAAAATTTTCTTCTGCCTTTGGTCATAGAGTGCGCTAATTTTTGTGCTACACATATAATGTAATGAATTGATCTCTTAGCCACAAAGGTTGATTGAGCAAGGTGTACAATATCTGGAAGTGTAGGCTTTAATTTGTTGGCTAATACTTTTACTATGGGCCTGCATATTACATTGCATAAGACTATGGGTACGAAATCATTGACTTTTGAAGGGTTTAGTTTTTTATGGATGAAAGTAATAATAACATGGGATTAATGTATACGCTGAGCACCAAAGTTTAGTATATATCTTGAGCGCATTCGGACCATCCGATTCGAGATCGATGGTAGATCTGTCGCTCAAGATAAGTGGATAAATCTGCCCATTAATTTTCTGTTGGACGGTTCAGATTTAATGCTAAGAACTTTAGGTCATACCAATGACTTCCCCTCCCCTCTCTCTCTCTCTTCGATCGCCGCTTGGAGAAAAGGAGGCGAAGGTGCTATTGGAGGTTCTCTCTCTTCGACCGCCGTGAAGGTGATGTTGAAGGTTCTCTCTCTTCGACCGCCACGAAGAGAAAAGGAGGCGAAGGTGCTGTCAGAGGTGCCATTCGTGGAGAGGACGAAGGCTGGTGCTGTTGTTTCGCGGAGAGGACGAAGACACGACGGGATCTAGTGCTGCTCTTTCGCGGAGAGGACAAAGGCGCGACGGGATCTAGTGCTGCTCTTTCACGGAGAGGACGAAGGCACGACGGGATCTAGTGCTTCTCGCTCTCGGAGGTGCGACGGGCTGGTGCTGCTCTTTCGCGGAGAGGACAAAGGTGTGACGGGATCTAGTGCTTCTCGCTCTCGGAGGTGCGACGGGCTGGTGCTGCTCTTTCGCGGAGAGGGCGAAGGTGCGACAGGCTGGTGCTGTTCTTTCGCGGAGAGGACGGCTGGTGCTGCTCTTTCGCGTAGAGCACGAAGGCGCGATGGGATCTGGTGCTGTCGGAGGTACGAAGGGATTTGGTACTGCGAGGATAGGCGAAGAGCCGTGAATTCGGTGCGACTCTGCTCCTTCTCCTTCGTGATCCTAATTTTTCTTAATGAATTTGTTTCCTTTCTTCCTGTGCTGCATCTGTTTGAACATGTAGTGAAGGTAACCTGTAAAGAAAAATATCATTATTTTATTTCGGTGATTTTTGTTTAATTTTACTATTAAATTGAGAATTGATGTTAACAGGAGTTGATTATGGCAATGTGAAGTCCAATGTGAAGCAATCTCCTATCTGTTCATGGATTTTAGATATTTGTACCTTATATTATTCTATTAGATAACTGCTTTTTAGATATTTGTCCAATGTGAAGTTCAAATTGTAACATACATACTAAGGATCATCACTAAGAAGCTGAGACATATATTAAGATAGGTAATTTCGAAGTAACTTTAGGCACAGAACATTAGCTAGTGAATGAAGACCCAAATTTGAAACAGATCCATAGGAAACCTATGTTAAAACTACAAAAAAGAAAACAAAATGAACCTTGAAGTCAAATTGTGGTGATATTTTTGTTTTCTAGATAACTGCTTTGATTTTTTATTCAGAAATTTTTTAGATAAATTTATGTTTCAGATTTTTTTTCTTTTTGAGATATTTTCAGAATGGTTAACATCTTTCAAATGTAGATTATGGCACAAACCAAGTAGTCAATGGCACCTCAATGTTATTGTCAAGAAGAAACTGTTATGAAGACTTCTTGGACAGAGCGTAATCCGGCGAGAAGGTTCTACGTCTGTCGTCTCCATGAAGTGGGTAAAATTTAATTAAATTTATAGCTTATTCTTCTTCTATTGTTATATTTTTTTATTATTGTTTAAATGGATTTTGCTACTTTTTATTTTCAAACAGATTGAAGCATGCAATTATTTTTGTTGGATTCATGAACCCATTGAAGATCACTATAAGAAGGTCATCAACGGATTATTACGTAAGATCAATAGGCTGGAGAATGAAATAGAAATCTCACGCTTGAAGTGGAAGTTGATATGAAGAAGCAGAACATGGAATCTAAATCATTTTGGAAAGTGGCAACTTTTGTTTTACTTTTAGTAGTAATTGTCATGGTGTTAACTTAACATTATGTACTAGAAATGTGATGTGTTGTATTTTGAAGATGAAATGGATGTAGTAGACTTAAATTTTTGTTTTTGTACTTGGATCGCGAACTATTGTAATATCATTTAAGGTTTAATGAATTTTGACAATTATTTGTCATATGGATTATTGGATTAGTTTTTTCTCAATTGGTTTAGAAGAAGATATAAAAGTTGTCCATACTTGTTTAACTATTGTCATGCGGACTCTCGCTCGCAGCCTATTTATAATCGCATGAAGGATTATTGACTATGGTGCATGCATTGTGCCAAAGTTCTTCCCAAGTTTGATCGAATTGGTCATAATTCTGTCACACTCTACAAATATAGATACATACTGGGGCATAAGCTCTTGAATGGCTCGTGTATCTGGAGCAGGCCATATAGCTTCAAAGCATCTCCATATCCTGGCTAAGACTCCTTGCAGCGTGTAGTTATTTTTGGGGATATGGGAAAGGTAAGCTCTTGGAAAAGTTAAGCTCTCTGAACACTACAAATCAACTTAAGCAGGACTTGGATAACATTGACATGGTTATGCACATTGGAGACATATGCTATGCTAATGGATACATCTCGCAGTGGGATGAATTCACCTCACAAATTGAGCCCATTGCATCATCTGTGCCATACATACAAATTGAGATAACAGAGCCAAGCTCTGGTATTTCTCCAAGCATACAAAATATAATTAAGAACACACCATTGTTATCAATTAAATGTTGTCTGAATCTAGAGAATAGAAAGTAGAAACGAAAAAAGAAAAAGAGACATCTTGAGAGCTTCTATTCAAGGGAAACAAAGTTACATCATAAAGCTGTTATTCAGAGTAAGCTAACTATGGATATTCAGAGTAAGCTTCTATTCAAGGGAAACAAAAACAAAGTTACATCATAAAGCTGTTATCCATCACAAGGGAATGGAAACAAAAGCAGATTCTTTAGTAAGCTAACTGGGGATATCCAACTTCGGAAAAGCGAGCAAAAGTTCTAATTGCATTTCATCATAACAACACTAGAGCAACAAAGTTACATCATAAAGTTTTTATTCAAAGTGAAAATTCAATAAATAGCGAAACTCGCAAACAACTAGGACAATACTAGAGGTAATGTTCTAAAAGCAGCGCTGTCAAGTAAATTGTTGTCCCTCTTTCAACTTCTCCATGATATTAGGCTCGAGTTTAGTGCATCGTCCCAGGAAATTATTGTCCCTCTTTCTGCATGTCTGTAGGATTGGTAGTAGGTGTGCCCTGATAAATTGGGAGGAAAATAGTACTGCCAAGTACAGTTAACAAATTATAAGTTAGAAGCTATCATATACCATGAGGTCAGGGTTAAGCATTTGCTCACTGCTTTTTCAGAAAAGAGAAAATAACATGAATTAAATTTCCAAAGGCAAACTATACAGAAGCAGGAAAGCTCAAAAACTCAAAAGATGAAACAAAAAACAAATGGAGCTATACAGAAAGCTCAAAATCTGACCCATATATGGTTGGCATTTGAAAGTCCTGTTCAGCTTACCTCATATTAAATGAACTAGATCAAGCAGGAAAGAGAAAATAGCAGAAATCTTCAACAGTAGGGGCTTTTGCCCCAGTTCAGTAACACAAATATCCATTTTCTTTTCAAAAGTGTTGCTAACTAAATTACCATTGCAATGCTCTCGATCAAGTCAGTCGCATCCTGGACAATTGTGATCTATTGAGTATTATGAATCTGTTTTTCAATTGTTTGGTTACCTTGTAGACTGATGAGGCAGAAATGTGTGTATTCAAAATACAGGTGGCACCAGGTTTTCTGGACCTGGGGCACCTTCACAGAAATACAGAATACCAACAAGCTTTAAAATAAACCTAAACACACAATTCTAACCGCAAGTATACGGTTATCCTTGTAGTATTTTAGGGACGAATCCACAGGAAAATCAGAAATCCACAATTCAATACTCTATTCTACTACGAACCAAAATTAAGAAGAAATATCTCTTGTGCAGGAATTTAAGTAATATGATGAAAAGATAACTAAACTACTATTTTTTGGTATTTTAGATTTTTAGATAAACAGAAGGAGAATCAATATAGAGCAAGATTGAAGTACTCAAATAGAGGAAACAACCGGGAC
>LTAE01002875.1:0-40864 GCA_001647135.1 Pontederia paniculata | reverse complement strand
TTCATTAGTACAGACTGAGTTCACTTACAAATGATCATTCAAAATATTCTTGGGATCCTAGATTCAACATCACGACCGCGACCTGGTCGTGACCGAGTTAATTTCAAGTTGTCACGGCCAGTAACAGACATGTCACAGCCGTGACAGAAGCCATCTCTGTTGTTGTATGTGCTATCACGACCCGTGATGAAACTAGATTTTCTTTTATTTGAATCTTTCCTCCGCCATGCATCTAACAACCCCTGGAAATATAAAAAATACATATTATGTAGATGTTGACTCTTAAGTAAGAAAAGATAAATAAAATATGAAATATGCATGATTATGCTTATGAAATATATGTAATTATGCTTTATATACACTGGAAAACATGACTAAATGAGCAATTATCAGTATGTAGACCATGTTGCTTCGTACTTTCGACTGATCGACACGGCCCACATCCTTGGTGACGCGGTCCATGTCCATCAGCTATCTATCGGGGCCGGGCAATGCGGGTCGTGTCAAGGTTGACACAGTCCGTTTTGTCCGACGGACAACCGACGTTTGCTGGAGCGCTCTTACATTAGACAATCTCTTCTAGGATTAGGAATACAATTATAATATATGTAAATCCTAATCATCATGCTTTATATCATTCAAATTAATAACCTTTGCATGCTTCATAGAAAACATGATCTTTCTTACATTCATGAATATCATAATTAAAATAGGTAGATGAAAAAAATCCCCTATTAATTTAAAAGCATGATTTCTATTAGAAAACTTTAGCATAAAAACATGATCTTCATTACTTTAATGAAAATAAATAAAAATATGTAGATGTAGATCATCCTATCTCTCCTATAAACCTTAAGGGTCCTCTTACATATCTTTTTTATTACCCTTAGGCTTTTCTTTGTTCTTCCTTAGGCTTTAGATTCCCCTTTGTTCTTCCTCCACGTGAATCTCCTTTGCTTCCTCTCCTATAGGATCCCTCTGGTATAAGGCCAAGCCATAAAAGAGAGCATAAAAGACAAAACCAAATTTTTGTCTTACCTTAAGGCCTTGAGGGAGAAGACAAAAGAAAAGGGAGAGGGAGAGAGAGAGAGATGGAGAGATCCTAGCGGCTTGGAATATTATGCGAGGTTAGGGCTTGTTTCTCCTCCACATAGGGGTATATATAGTGGTAGGCTAGGGTTTTAAAGGAGTTTTAACCGAATCAAACTTTAACTTTTAATTTTAAACGGACTAAATTCTACTCGTTTGCTAGGAGAGAGAAAATGGGCGGTGTCCCTTTGGGATATAGTCCGTTTCATTCATTTATTTTATTCGTACGAGGCATTACAAGAAACCAAGTTCAAAGAGAAGTGATTGCGACTATATTATTTCAGCAGATGCATCGGCAAGAGCGCGATACTCGAATTCAGTAGATGAGCGACAAACATTCCGCTATTTTCGTGCAGATCAAGACATTCAATTTGAGCCAAGAAGGCATATCCACCAACTGACTTGCGATAATCAAGTGAGCCGGCCCAATAAGCATCCGAAAGGCATGAAGCACCAAGGATGATTGCTGAGAGGTATGAAGGCTCAACAAAATTGTGTGCTTCAAGTGACGAAGAATCCTCTTGACGACAATCCAGTGAGCATTCGATGGTCGATGCATATACTGACAAACCACATTCATAACATAGGCAAGATATCTTGCCTCGTAAGAGTAATGTACTAAAGTGATCCAAAAATATGTCGGTATAAGTGAGGATTTGAAAAATCATCATTGGTGACAACAACTAACTTTGTTGATGGAGCAAATGGTGAACTTATCGGTTTAGAATCAACCATCCGAGCTTGAATAAGTAAGTTAGCATATAACGTTGTTGAGATAGAAGAATGCCATCAGAGCGATTGAGCACTTCATTTCCAATTGAAAAAAAATGAAGATCACCAAGATCATTAAGAGCAAAATGAGAGGACAAATATTGCACCAATATATCCAAGAGAAACGAAGTAGACCATGTGATAATGATATCATCAACGTAAATGAGAGCAAACAACTGAATTGCTGCATTACGAAAACAATTAATGATACATCAGTCTTGTAGGCAATAAAACCAAATTGCTGCAATATATTTGAGAGCTTGGAGAACCAAGCATGCGGTGCTTGCTTGAGGCCATATAGACTCTTACGCATAAGATACACATGTTGTGGGTGATTGGCAACTTGAGATCCTAAAGGTTGAACCATATAAATAGTTTTCTGAAGATCAACATGAAGAAATGCATTACTTACATCAAGTTGACATATCGACCAATTGTTGGCGGTAGAACTACACATATGGTGGTGGGTTTAACAACTGACTGGAAAGACCAATGTAATCGACACTTTCATGTTGATGAAAACCTTTAGCAAAAAGTCAGGGTCTTGTAGCGAGCAATGGATCCATCAGGTTTTCGTTTTATACGAAATATCCATTCACAACTCACAATATTCATAGATGGATATCGTGGTTCAAGGACCTAGTGTCGTTCGAGATAAGGGAATTTACCTCAAAGGACATTGCCATGCGCCACTTGGGATAATTGTTAGCCTCGGTGAAGCAAGAGGGAATTGCAGAGGTAGTGGTTTCAAATAAAAGGGCTATTGGGAGGAGATGCTTGGTTAGTAGAGAGGCGAACATTAGATGACCTGAGGCCGGTTAAGTGACGATAGTCAATAGATTTTTTGAGGATGTAACTGCATATAAGTATCTAGGGGTGGGAGTGTTGGGTGTGTGAAGTGTTAGCGGAGAAAGATGGGGGTGAGAAGCAATGGAAGTGGAGTCACTTGAGGAACATGATTGTGTAGGTGAGGGCCTAAGGATAGGAACTTGGGAATAGCATGAGGAGGCGAGTGTGAAGGGTACAATAAGTGGTCATGACGATGTCTGAAATGAAAGCTAGCCTCGTCAACGCGTACATGGTGTGCAATATAAAGTCGTACTAGAGGCGATGCCGAGACAATGATATCCAATACGATTTTTTGGATAACCGAGGAATACACACCGTCAAGAGCGTGAAGATATCTTATGACGTTCGTAGGGTCATATTAAAGGGTATGCAATGCACCCAAAGACTTTTAGGAATTTATATTATGGTGTGTTTGTGAAAAAGAAGATAGTAAGGTGAGAGAAAGGAGATCGTGGGAAGACGGTTGAGTAAGTAGGCAATAATTTAGATTGCATAATGCCAAAAATGAGACAGAATTGAAGCATGGCCAAGTAATGCGAGTCTAGTATATCAGTTAGATGCCAAATTTTTCGTTCGGTCGCACCATTTTGCTCACATGTGTGAGGGCAAGAAAGACGATGTATAATTCCAAGTTGTCAAAATATATATGTAAGGCGAGTGAATTCACCACATAGTTTGAATGAAATGTTTTAATAGGCAAACTAAATTTTGTTCAACATACATTCTAAAAGAAATAAAAGTAGCATGAACATCAGATTTATTTTTCATGGGAAAAATCATCTAAGAGGAAAATAAAATATTGATGTCCGTAAGATGAGGTCATCAATGTCGATCTCCATACATCAACATGAATAAGTTGTGAAGGTTGTCTGCTACGAGAAAATGTTTCATAAAGTGGATGTCTAGAAGCTTTACCCTAATGACATGCTTCATAACTAGTGGACAATGTTGATATACAAGAAGTAAGTTGGCGATCAGAGAAATCTGACGACAAAATCGAGTGATGGGTGACCAAAACGTTGATGCCAGGGATCAAGTGTGACAACACTTGTGAACCACAGATGGTTGGAGGTCGGACGATGACACGAGTAGATACCTTCACAGGCATGACCTTGGAGGAATGGGAGTTGGGTTCAGAGATCCTTGATAAATAAAAAAAGATGAAGGAAAAAATTCAAAGGAACAAGAATTGTCAGTAATAAGACATTGAACTGATAACAAAGATTTAAATAGTGATGAAACACGCAAATCATTTTTGAAATGCAGAGAATCAAATTTATGAGGCAAAATGCATGAGCCAATATGAGAGATCGGAACACGCTCATCATTTCTAAGTTGAACTTGATCCGGACCATTGTATGGCACAACATGTTGGAAGGCCTGAAGATCCGAAATCATGTGATGCGTAACACTAGAAATTGGGAACCAGTTTGGGAATTGAGTGACGGTAGGGAGAAGTCCTGTAGAGGAGATGGGTGAGGAGAGAGCATAGGCATGTGGGACAGTGGCTGATTATGGTGAGGATGCAGGAGGACAACGAAATCGACATTTGTACGAGCTATGTACAAAGAAGCCACACACAAGGCAATGATCCCGACGAGATGCACGACACACGACCATGGGGTTTTGATTGTCCTTGACTCAAAGTAGATCAACCATTTGACTGAGCCATGTTCGCTGTTGGAGAGAACACCTCGGATTGATAGGCATGAAGTTTTTGCAATCTGATTCCATGGCTTAGTAAAATATTATGAAGCTTAGCATATTGCACTAGTTGAGATCGAGCCGCCAAGGAGGAAACAATGTCATGAAAATCGCCTCCAATGTTGTTGAAGATGATTGCATTGAAACTAGGTGTTGGAATTGGATGTCCTGCGACAACGAGTTCGTCTCTTAGGAACTTGGTCCATTGGAAAAAGGCTAAGGTAGAGGTGTCTCCTTTCTTCAAGTTCTGAAGTTGCATGATAAGTTGTAGGATGCGAGTATGACTAGGTGCTCCAAATACCTGATGAAGAGAAAGCCAAGCTGCTCACGAAGAAGAGAGACCGACGACGAGAGGCTGAACATCCTCGGAGGGAGATGCAATGATCCAACTTAGGAGGAGATGATTTTTTTGGAGCCAGACAACATGATTCGGTTGGGAGTTGGCGACATGTTGGCATTACCTGTTGACAAGGTTTCATATGCATAAGGAAGAGTGCCATCAATGAAATCCATGAATATGAAACTTCGAAAAATAGGAAGGAACCACACCTTCCAGAGAAGGTAGTTCGTGATAGTTAATTTAATGAAGAGAATTGATAAGCTTGGCCAACCGAGGAAGGAAGCAGAGGTGGAACACCAACATTGGTAGTCATAGGTGTTTGAGAAGAGGAAGTAGCAAAGGAGGAAGCACTCATGATGTTGAAAAAAATGAGCACATAGATCACTTGTGGTCTAATACTATGTCATAAAAACTAATGTCAGTTCTTTTCATTAAATCTTAGTAAAAGAATGGATGCATATTTATATACATGAGTAGAATCTAAGCAGTTACATAAGATAGTATCAAATCATGTGAAGAAAACATGAGATCCTTCGGTTGACGCAATCACAATCTGTTGCATATAAGATCCTTTGATTTGATGCAATGGAATTCTTGGATTTGATGTAATCACAATCTATTGTCACAGAGAACATGTTTACCAATGAACAATAATTAGATATTAATGGATAGATATTTTATTAATAAATTTAAAGTTTGATAAATATAAGTTGAATTAAATGATAAGTATAAAACTTAATAAGCATAAAATATAATTTAACGCATGAGATGTTTTTTATGTAACACAATAAGTAATTAATTTATTATGTTCAAATAATATTGATTTGTTTTTTATATTATTATATCATGTAAATGAAGAAAAAAAATCACTTGAAATAATATATTATATATATATATATATATATATATATATGTCGATAAAAACAAAGAATGGAGAGGCTAAATCTTAAGGATAAAATATTATATATTTTTAAAAAAAAAATTAAATAGAAAGCAAATGATGTATTAGAAATAAAATATTTAACCCCTAGACATTAAATTTTTAGAGGATGAGAATTATATTGATTTGTCCTTGAGCTTTAAACTTTATTTTAAAAAGGTAAAAAATATTATATGATTAAATTTTGATTGTCTCAATTTATTTTTGCAGTTGATAATTTATATGAATTTCGATAATTAAATTAACATATACTCTTCTTCTTTTCAAATATTTGCATTATATATCTTTCTTCTTATATCGTTTTCTATTTTACCTTCTCTCACCTCTTATATACCTTTTTATAAAACATCAAATTTAATAACAAGTTGTGGACTTTTTTTTTATAAGTTCGTAAATTATAAAAAATATATTAAATAAATTAAATTTAAATACTTGACAATTTTATTGAGTGAATTCTTTTGACATTGATCTTTTTTGTTCGTCAATATTTATTCACATTGTTTAAGAAGATCATGTTAAAAAATGTATATGTCAAATCCTGTTTTTCTTTTATTTAGTTGTTATGTTTATTGATTGATCTTTACCACATTCCCAACACATGCTTACCCGTGCAATTAACACTTTTCTTTTATCAAAATATATAAGTACTTAATTTCTAATTTTATCAAATATATTTAGGCTCTATTAATATGCACTAGCAGTTTAAATGGTTAGTAGTAGATATTAATCTATTTAGTGCATAATAACTAGGTTTTAGTAGTTTAATTATTTAGTTAAATAAAAGTGTTTGACAAATATGACATTTGAAAATTGAATTGGTCAACGAATGTAGTATGACTAAAAATGATACATACATATTTAAATAGTTTAAATTATTATATGCATCTTAAACTAAAATAACTCAATTTTATTTTAACCATTTTAATACTAATGAACATAATAATAAAATATAATTTTTATTTTATTATTTCAATAGTTCAATAGTGAATCTTTTTTCCAAACCGAAGAATTTACATATTAATAAAATAATAATAAATAATAAAGTGATCATGTGACATAAAAAATGAGTGTATCACACAAATAATAATTAATAGTGAAAGATTTTTAAGATACTTGTGAAAATAAATTTTAATACGCTGCAATAATTGGTCTTTCAAGATTTTTAAAACACTGTAGTTATTATTCATTGTACTTACTAAACAACTTGAGTAGCATATTATTTTAATCAACACGTCAAACACTATTTTAATGACATATCAAACAATACCTTAATTTGCTAAACTAAACTAATACTAAGGGTTCAATATATATGACAATTTATAGTTTAAGAAGATATAAATTAGATAAGTGCATTAAAGAGTTATATATAAATCTCATTTTGAACTCGAATCTAAGCAATGCCATCTAATTATAAGTTTATTTGAATTATTCTTCGAAGATTTACATATATTTATATTTTAATTGATAGGATCCCAAAAACCAAAGAAAAAAAACAAAAAAGTAAAATTTTAAGCATCAATACCACCAGACTGTATTGGTCAGTACAACTATATCAAATGGAGCACTTGCACAATATCAATATGCTTGTATCACATCTCGATATGACCATATCGACACATATCGAAGTTTTTCAAACTAAATTTTGTAGCATTATTTTAGTTGTTTTACTGGGGAATATATCCTAATGTCCAAAGGATATGAAAAGCTTGTAATGGGAAGTTCGAAGGATGATTAGATATTTTGATTTTGATTCATTTTGGATTTAAGAAGCAATCATCAACCTCATTTTAATTTGAAGCATTTCTAATATATGAATCTCTTTTATTTTAATCCATAATGATATTTCATTTATGCAAGTATTCTTTTATTTATTAATGAGTGCCTAAAATTTATGTGATAAGGTTTTAATAAAATCTAGGAAATTTTTATTGATTTGATTAAAAAAATTATATGAAATATAATTCTTTTGCTTCATGATTGCTATATCTAAATATGATTAGGTATCCAATTTGATTAATTT
The DNA here is from genome assembly GCA_001647135.1 of Pontederia paniculata. NCBI lineage: Eukaryota > Viridiplantae > Streptophyta > Magnoliopsida > Commelinales > Pontederiaceae > Pontederia > Pontederia paniculata. The sequence continues at coordinate 33,151 of LTAE01002875.1, read as the reverse complement.
AAGTTATCAAATGATGACAATCATATAGTTTAACTAGTTGCTTTTTGCATGCTTTAGAAATAGATTTCATTTATATTATCCGATATTAGCTTATGATCTTTATACAATTAAGTCAATATGACATCACACAAAATATTTGCTTATTATGCTTGATTATAATTGAATTGTATTGAAAAAAGAACTGTATGATACTTAATCTGAAGAAGAATCTATTGCATAGTAATTTTGTATTCTTGATTAATCGAACATTTTAAATGGAATCAAGGTTTTAATTTTTTTGCATTGAGATTTTATTTGGAAATTAAGAAGTTGTTTCTTCGTCAAACTTTCCCGTTATTATTTATATTAAATTTTATTCTTACTTCTGCATTTATCTTCTCTCATCGTTTATAGTTGAATAACAACAATTTGTAAACTTAATACTTGAATCTCTCCTTGCGAATAGGATTTCACGCAACAATTTGTAAACTTAATAATTGAATAACAACAATTTGTAAACTTATATTGCTATGTGTGATTTCACGCGCTTGCAAATTTCATGTCAAAAGCACAAACACTAGAATTTAGGAGGGAATAAACATATAAATCAAAATATCAAAAATTTAACTTAAAAAAATTAAATATCAAAATAAAAAAAATATAATTTTTAACATAAAATTGGTGATAATTATTATGCACCTTTTCACTTTTTATATGCACCCATATTATCAGAATCGGACCGGATCAACCAATCCGGCCGGTTCGATCGTCGATCGATTGCTTAATCGGCTAGGTGTTGATCTCAAATCCAAATAGAGAATTAAACTGATCAAAATCGGTCAAGACCTAGTCAAAAAAGCGGTTAAATTATTAACCGGTCAAATTTCAAGAATCGATCGTTCAAGATTGTATAAAAAAATGTATAGAAGGAAAATGAGAAGAGTAAATATAAAATAAAAATATTACAATTTGAAATTAGTATAGAAGAAAATTATAGAATAATAATTATGGGGTAAATATATTTTTCTTACTATCTTTTATTTTCATACATAAATCCTTCCTATTTTATCGGCCAACAAAATCTATAAAAAAATATTTACCAATTAAGGTAGAGAAGAAAATGAAAGATAATTATTTTGATGGAGCATGAAAATTAGGCAATAAATTAATTGGAGGCCACAAATGATTTAATTGCTATACAATTAAGTAGTCATGACTATATAATTGCCTATGCAATTAAATTATAATTGTATTATTCATATTAAAATTGATGCTAATTAGCAAATATTTAATTTTATATGTAAATGGATATAAGATGAATACTCCAACTTATGCATTTAACAGACGTTATACACATATCATTTTGTGTTTTTTCATTTTCCAATTTACTTTATTCTAGTATCATTTTATTATTATAATTTTTAAATATGCATATAGTTTTTATGATTTAAATTTGACAAATATGTCAAGAGGTTCAATCTAAACACATTTGTTAAACTATTTATTTTATTAATATTATACTTTTTATATTACTTTATTATATTCAATTTGATCGTCCGATTTAATTGATTCGATTTATTAAACTTGATTCACATGCTCCTTAGACTGATGTCTGATGCGATTCTGGCAATCTTGATACCAGCCCAAAGTTCTTCTAATATCTGACAAATCATCGACTATGAAATTTAATAAAAGTATATAATAATACATCATATTTTCTATATTATAGATCATAATTGTGCATATCAAATTCAAATAGGAGATATCGTGTACCTCCATTAATCCCTCACCTATTTGGCTAATATATAAAACAACATCACTAGAATGGACAACACAATGACACGATTAAGTTGCCAATTACTTGCTGTCCGTCATATCGCATCACCACCAGATGGGAAAGCTAAACTTTTCTTATTACACTTGTCAATTATTTCTTCATACTTGTTTTGCTGTCATTCAACAAATAACAAGTCTCAGAATATAAATGGAATATTCAAAAGAAGGTTCACTGATAAGATCGAATTTGAAAAAAAAAATGCTTGCAATAAATATTATTAATCACTTGCAAAAAATACCAGACTACAATAATGTAGATCCCAATTTATAAATATTTAAATGGTAATACTTTGTAACAAAAAAAAAAACGGTGGTGCATATGACCAAGTACAGTTCACCCCAAAGCAAAATGAACGAACAAAATTGAGAGGCAATTAATCTTCTGACGTCCCCATAAATTTATCATACACCAAGCATCGGATCCACGTCAAAATATCGATATCTCTCATTTGACGGTGATTAAGAAAGTGTTACGAGATCTGTTATATGCGGATCATACGCGTGTAGTGCTAGTCCTATGCGTGTTATACGACCCCGGAATAGTTGAAGAACCCTTCCCTCTGCGAGGCGGAACTAATAAAAGATACCGCGTGAACAAAGTTATTCCCGTGGGAGGAGAGAGAGAGAGATAGAGAGAGAGATAGAGAGAGAGAGAGGAACAGGAGAAGTTTCGAAGGAGGTGGGAGGACGAAGAGGCGAAGAAGAAGGAGGAAGAAGCCCCGAAGGAGGAAGCCGAATCGCTTGTTGGCTTCGATCTCTTCTTCTTCTTCGATTCGATCTCGTCTTCCACGTCGTCGTCTTCTTCGATTAGGTCTTGAGTTCCCTCGATTGGATTCCGATGGGATTTGGCATCGTATTGTTGGATCCTGGGAACCCCTCCGCCTCTTCGTCGAATTAGGGTTCATCGGTTCGCCCGCGGATTTCGGAGAAAAAAAAATTGTTCTTTGGGCGTTGATGTATCTTCTCCTCGTCGGGAACGATTCGGATGCGAAGGAGCTCGACCACCGGTTTCTCAGCATCCGCCCGATCGCCTTCCAGCGGAAAGACTTCGCCTTTTGCCTCTCCAGAGATCGATGGGATAAGGAGTTCGCCATACTGCAAGCGGGGTAACTAAGCATCATATCTTGCTCCGCTCGGGATATAATTTAGCGGCTTTTCGAGGGGATTATTAGTGTCGTGATCGATTTTGGTATTTTGGGGGGCAATATGGAATCCTCGCAAGAGTCGACCTCTCTGACGTCGGCGGCGGCGGCCGCCGATGTGAAAGTGTGCGTGGTGGACTTGATGCCTGTTTACATGAGAGAGTTCATTGCCGGAGGGGCTGCCGGAGCGTTCTCCAAGACCGCCGTGGCGCCGCTGGAACGGGTCAAGATACTCTTGCAGGTTCGTTGGATTCTTCTTGTTTTTGTTAATCTTTTCTCGCTATTTTGTGTCAGATACGATTTGCGGCCCTCTCATCCGTTGCTTTATTGTTGTGAAAAGATTTCCATGCTTATACATGTTTAGCATCGATTCTTGTCGAGTTAATACATTGATGACCATAGTGACTTTTTTGGTTGCCTTCATGCTCATACATGTGTATCATCTGATGGCATGCATTTGTCGGCTTCATCAACACCTTAATTCTTAAGTACTTAACAATTTGTTTTTTTTTTCTGACAAGATACTTAACAATTTATAACACCCCAAAAAAGGTCAGACCTTTTATCTGGTATCGTGAGCATTTCTGGGTCTTCATAGAGTACAGTCGATCATTCATTTGCCCTTTTAATTAATCTACTGATATGAATGCGTGAATTTGATAATGCAAATGCATAGGATGAAATATAGTTGGTTTGGTCGAAGGTTGAAGGAAGACGATATCCCCTACTATGGACAAAATGTCAACTGAAACTAAATTTCACATTTTTCGTTTGAAAGCTGTCTGCTTGAATTCCATTAAATGTGTGAAGTTATCTAATTCGTCTCATTTATTTCTCATGTGAAACAGACTAGAACTGAAGGGTTCAAATCTCTTGGGATTTTGCCGTCTTTGAGGAAATTGTGGCAGCATGAAGGTGTATTAGGATTTTATAAGTAAGTTAAAATTAATGACACTATGAGGTTGAATTGAGAACATTATTTCTGTTGGTCATATGTTTTCTCTTTTTGTTATTTCTTATTCAGAGGAAATAGCGCTAGTGTCATCCGCATTGTTCCTTATGCGGCACTACATTTCATGGCTTATGAGCAGTACCGTTGCTGGATATTGAATAATTATTCTTCATTTGGCACGGGACCTGTTGTTGATCTTTTGGCTGGTTCTGCTGCTGGTGGCACTGCAGTTCTGTGTACCTATCCATTAGACCTGGCTCGGACTAAACTTGCTTATCAGGTATGTTGATGTCAAGATTCTCTTTCAAGCGACACCAACTTTTTTAATTCTATTTCTCACCTCTCATTCGTCTGTTTTCTTCTTTGTGTTTCTTGACTTGTTATTTTAGAGTTACCTTCTTCAGACTAAAACTTCTGTTTGCATTGTCATATAATTTATTTCATCATTCTTTCTTTCACTTGGAACTTTCCGTTTTCAAGTCTTTTCTATTTATATCCATCATAATAAAAAATGTTAAATCTATTTTCAAATTCAAATTAATTTGTAAATTCCAACTCTGCTCATAGTAAATGCCACATTGGTTCACTCATTTGTTTTAATCCTTGGTTTATCAGGCATCTCAGTGTAAAATGCTTATGTTCAAATTTTTATTTTGCTGTACTTTATCATAGGTATCCAATCAAGGAAAGGTGGCTAATGGCTTTCATGTTCTCCCACGGTATAGTGGAATAAAAGATGTCTTTAAGGGTGTCTACGCTGAAGGTGGATTACGATCCCTATATCGCGGAGTAGGTATGATTCTCTCCATTATCTTGTATTTATGTTTTCCTTCTCTTTAAATATTTATGATGTTTCTTTCTAGAATGTGCATATGCCTTCACAATTATGATCAGTTTATAAATGATCTAAACTTTCAGCACTTGTTTTAGAAGGCCTTGATTCAGTGCCTAATGGCAACTTTAAAGATTTTATGGTACATTCAAGGAATGATCACTCCTAACTTTTATCCATGCAGGCCCTACACTTGTAGGGATCCTTCCCTATGCTGGTCTCAAGTTTTACATTTATGAAGAGCTCAAGACCAAGGTACCTGAAGAGTACAAGAAGTCTGTCGTATTACGGCTTTCTTGTGGGGCATTAGCTGGTTTATTTGGGCAGACTCTTACATATCCCTTGGATGTGGTCAGGAGACAGATGCAGGTGACTTCCTTTATTTGCTTGCTCTGTCTGCTTTCTATAAGTTTCATCTGCAGTCATAGTTTCTAATCATTTTCTTTTGTCTTTTAGGTCCAGAACCAAGGACCAATAAATCAGCTTGGGGGTCCTCGTATCACTGGAACACTTCAAGGGCTTTCATCGATCATCCAAACCCAGGGGTGGCGTCAACTTTTTGCTGGCTTGAGCCTGAATTATGTCAAGGTAATGAAACTCATATTAAAAAACTTTGCATGATTTTCCGACTTCACACTGTAACACTCTTGTTTATTAATAATAAGATGGATGGTTACACAAGGTAACCATCCTTTGCCTTCTCAAAAAAAAAAAAAAAAAACTTTGCATGATCAAATCAAAATTTATGCATTAGATGATATAGAACTAAGGTTGGGTTTTGATCAGCGTTTGCGGACCATAGTATAATGATGGCATAAGTTATAATTATTGACTGAGCCTGAACTGAAGGTAATGAAATCCTAGTAAAATATTCTGCATGATCAAATGGAAATTCACATGTTAATTGATAAAAGGTCCTGAGGCTGGGTTTTGATCAGCACTGCAGTCCTAGTCTCATACTAGTGACAAATGCTTGATTGAATATTACATTGGTCACCACTACGGTTCCTTTGTACTGTTACATATGATCTAATTTATTTTGAGAGGTACTTTGTCAGTCTTAAATGTCAACTGTTATTCATGTGCTTTTACTTATCTTCTGATTCTCACCTTCTATTTCCATGCATGATGCATCGATGAGTTGCTAGTAACAGAAAGCGTGAATGTGTAGGTTGTTCCTTCAGTTGCCATCGGTTTCACTGCATATGATACAATGAAGACCTTTCTACGAGTGCCTTCGAGAGAGAAAAGTGCTTCAGCTTCTGCCTAAAACTATGGTGTCCTTGCTCGAATGTACGGGTGCTGGTATTCATGAGGAACATTATATGGAAACATTTCATGGTCTAGAGGCTTCTTTTGAAATGATAGACCTAGTATACTCCCTCTTATCTTGTTACTGCCTAAATAAGTTGAATTATGAAACATTCTTAGCCTATTCTATTGGCTCTGAGTTGGAGGACTTTATCAATTGCAGCCTTAGCTCGGCCAACGTTCTCGAGTCATTGCATCTTTTTCCTCCTACAAAGAATATGCAGATTTCCACCTTAATATAGTGTAGTTGAAATGGGTGAAGGTGCCTACTATGTAAATAGTAATATTGATAAATGGTTCAAGTGATAAAGCATTAAATTGAAGCAATTAAACTATGTGTGTGTCACGGGGTCTGTTTTCGCTTATAAGGTCTTGTGCGACACAGACATCGTTGAGGCAAGTTTTTTTCATATTTTCTTTACAATAAAATTTTGGTCATTTTTGTGTGACCTGTCAATGATCATTTTTAAGGGCATTTTGTTTTTTTTATGGGGTATTAATCTCGCACCAAGGTACACAACAATGTCGTCCACTAATTTTCCAGATGAAATCTTGAGTTATGCATATAATTTTTGACTAAACACTAGCTTTCATGTTGAATGTAAATAGTATGGGGAAGTGTTGCCACACTAGGTCACTGATTCATGAGTAGAGTGGTGATGTGGAGGATTATCACAAAGGGGGAAGTCCAACTTCACAGGGTTCGAAAGAAAAATACGTTTAAAGAAAGATAACTTGGGCACACCTTGAGGCGACTTAGGACATTCTTCTTCACTCAAATTGGCGATATCCTCGACATTGTAACTTCAAAATCTTCAATCTTCTGTTTGAATTATGAGAGTGCTTGTGTTGGCATATGATCTTTCTCTTCATCAAACAAGAAACTCGTATTTCAGACCTCAAACATTAAAGACTTTTTATATTTTTTTCTTTAGATTATTGTCTAAACATGGTGGAGCGCGACATGAAATATGACACTCGAGATATTTAATGTCTTCCACAAAAATGCTTGAGAGAGCTGACGTGGAAGACAAGATGTTGGTGCAGTTGAGGGGGATGTCCAAGTTTGTACGTCACTTTCCCCACTTTATTCAAGATCTTGAAGGGTCTTTAGAGCGTCGCACAAGGCCCTTATGCAAGTTCTTCCCACTTAGTTCAAAATGTTGACGCATCTTGAGTAAGACTCAATTTTCGATAGTGAGGTTCACATCTCGTTGAGTCGTGTTCGTCCACTTCTTCATGCGCTTGGCTATTCAGGGGAGACATGCTCGGGGTATGTTGTTCTGCTCATGCCACTCCCTCTGTAAGGACCCAAGGCAAGGCCAAAGGTTTAGTCACACGTGGGCAAAACACGGAGGTGATCATGAGCTTATAAGTGACCACCCTCTTCACCATTCAAAACGCGTTTTAAATTCGTGCGGGCCATGGGCCCAAAGCGAACAATTTCTTGAATGGGATTGGGGGCGTTACATAATTGGTATCAGAGCCAACCTCGCGTGCTCACTTGAACCATGTGGGACTGACTACTCGTTGAGCCCCCAAGGGGAGAAGAATGTAAGGACCCAAGGCAAGGCCAAGGGTTTAGTCCCACGTGGGTAAAACACAGAGGTGATCATGGGCTTATAAGTGATCACCCTCTTCACCATTCAAGACGCGTTTTAAATTCGTGCGGGCCATGAGCCCAAAGCAAATAATTTTTTGAATGGGGTTGGGGGCGTTACACCCTCGCCATGCAATGTGCGGTAGAGATTGAGCCAACAATGGGTGTGAGGAGTTGCTACTATGTCACTATCTCGAAGGAACTTTGCTTGGTCACCACTCACTCCTTTGAAGGTTATAAGAGAATTGGACGACGCCGAGTAGCTTGGCCCAATCATTTTGGCCAACACTTATATAATGCCTTAAGTAGATCTCCAAGACGCAATTCACACTCTTTGTTTGATCGTCTGTTCATGGATAGAGTGTGATGGAGAAATGCAGGCTGGAGCCTAAAATTTTGAATAACTCATTACAAAAGTTGTCAACGAATCATTCGTCATGATCGTTGACGATGCTCTAGAGAAGGGCCCAATACTTCACCATATATTTTAAGAAAAAACTCTGCAGCTTCGGTTGCAAGACAATTGTTGGAACTGACAACGACGATATCATACTTGTAGAACCGATCTACGACTACCATAATGGTACTCGACCCCTCAAAACGATGTAGATGATGAAGTCCATAAATACATATGTCCATATTAGCTCCCGAATAAGCAAGAGTTCCAAGAGTCCTTTAAGTGCTTGATTGACGAGCTTGTCATGCTGGTAGATGATGTATGTCTTGACGAAAACTTTGACATAATGCTCCATCCTTGGCCAAAAATATGTCTCCTCAATGGGTGCCAAAGTGCGGCTTTGATACTTGGATGCCCCGACCACGTTGAGTCGAGGCACTTTTTTGTGATCTTGCTTCGTAAGTTGACGAATATAGGAACATAAATGTGATATTCCTTAGTGAAAATAAGCCCATCCTCCTTCCAAATTTGACATCTTGTCCTACTTCACTTGTTCGAACAAATTCTTTGTCGTGGGGTCTGACTCTAATCCTGCTTGATCCTCTAAATAATGTCGGCCTCAAATGACATTCATCTTGCCATACTTGTACTCCAAACATAGTTGAACTCCGTCATAAAGTCTTGCCACCTTGCTTGCTTTGGAGATAAAAAGCTTCTTTTGAGTTTCAAAGTAGCTGATCATGCTATTATTTGTCTTGATGTGAAAACACCCAATAACATAGTGTCACCATGTCCTTAGGTAGTGGATCATCACAATCATCTCCTTCAATTGCATAACATAACATCGTTCTGTGTCATTGAGTTTATGGCTCTGGAACGCCACAAGATTCCTCTCTTGTATGAGAACGCTGCCGATGGCAAACTCGGAGGCGTTCGCTTGGACTACATAAGGTTTGGTGTGGTTCCAAGGGGCAAGCACTAGTTCTTCTATCATGACCATCTTGAAAGTTCAATCACTTCTTGCCAAGTAATTGTCCACTCCCACTTTTGGTCTTCTAAAGGAGGTTCGTTAAGGGTTCGGGTAGTCACGTGGGAGTATCCGTTAATAAATCTTCCATAGAAGTTCGTGATTGCCTAACAAACACAGCTCAATGATTTGTCCAAGGATGACCCGGGTCCTCTCTTCCTCTATCTTCAAATTGTATTTTGTGGAGACATAGCATAGGAATTACGCTTATGTATGGGCAAAGATGAACTTCTCGCGCTTGACATAGAGTTCATTTTTCTCCAACACCTTAAACACTTACTTGATGTGCTCCTCCAAAGTGCATTCATATATCATAATGTCATCGAGGTACACAACCACAAATCTACCAAGGAAAGGTTATTATACCTTATTCATGAGGGTGCAAAAAATCACAAGACATTGATGAGTTCAAAGGGTATCACCAAGAACTCAAAGGACCATAGCGTGTGATGCACGTCGTCTTCTACACATCTTTGTTACTAATACGAACTTGCTAGTAGCCTGAATGAAGATTAAACTTGGTAAACCACCTTGCATCACTAAGTTGGTCAAACAAGTGTGCCAAATAGGGGATGAGCTACTTCTTCTTCACCATATACTTGTTGAGCGCTCTGTAGTCGATGCACATGTGGAGGGATCCATAATGCTTCTTTTGGAACAACAATAGAGTCCTATATGAAGATTAGGAGGGCTAACCATATCTTGTGTCAAGAAGTTCGATTAGTTGCTTATGGAGTTCTACGAGTTACGGAGGGGCCAACCGATAAGGAACTTCAAAAGGTTGCTTCAATCCTAAGACCAAATTGATGACATGGTCCACTTCATATTTCGGAGGTAACCACTTGGGCAACTCCGCGGGCATGACATCCGTGAAGTTCTCAAGGCTCTTGAGAACTTCAAGCGTTTTTGAGGAGGAAGGCCTCATATCGTCCAAAGTAGCGATCACTAGGAATGAGTGCTCTTACTTGTGCAACCATTTTGCCACTTGCATAGAAAAAAAGTCTTGTGTTTAGAATCCTTAATCGATGTTATAGGGACGTTAGTAGGGACCTTTGGGATTGAAGATGAATAGGGAGTTAGTTGGTGGGATGACACATGCCGTGATGTGTCGAAGGAAGGATATGCCCACCACCATGTCATAATTGTCCACGCGCACCATTATGACATCGAAGCTCCCCAACCACTTGCCGTGGTTGAGGTGAACTTCAAGTTCACCGTCTTGGAGGTGGAAAAGGTATTCTCGAGTGTAAGCTTTAACTTCTTGGCAACCACTCCTACCAAAAACAACTCCGATGCTCTTATGTCAATGAGGGCTTGAAGACTTTCCTGTTCACCCTCATGGTCTGTGTACAATCAAGCGATCGATGGGGTGCTCCTCGAGATGTCCATGACACTTAGGACATGCATTGATCTCTGCACACCTCTTTTGTTTTCTTCTCGTCAAGGCAGTACATGGCATTGATCGTCTCCTTTTATGGCATTGATCCTATGAGGACCCTTGCAGATGTAGCATGCGTTGGTGGCTTCCTTTCCCATTTGAACTTATCGGTCTTCTCATCGTAGCGTCCTTTGCCCTTATCACCACTTAAAGGATTTGGCATCCTTCCACTAAGCTCTGACTTCACTCCCCCACCATTATCTTTGCTAGATGGATTTGGTGGCGTGGAGCTTTTCTTTGAGTACTCCATGAGAGACTCAACAGTTGTAACCAACCATCGGTGCTCTAACGTCACTTGGGCCCAAGGCTTCAAGCCCTTGATAAAGATGGCAAACAATGTGTCTTTGTCCATTCTAAGGTTCTGAATGAGCTCAGTGAACTCTTTCACGTACTCTCTCAACCAATGTTGTAAAACCCGGCCCGGCCCGACCGGTCGAATCGGTCGGACCGGTGTCCGGGGTATAAAATGGGTCATGGGTCATTCAAAATTCGGGGTGCCAATTGGACCGTTTTGACTCGGTCAAACCCGGTCAAAACCCGCTCAACCCGACCGGTTTGACCAACCCGGCCAAAAAAAAATATTTTTTTTTCAAATAATAATATTAGAAGTTCAGTTTATTTTTCTAGAGCTAAATAATATACTTTGTCATATAAGTAAAATTTAAAATAATTATGTTAAATAAAAAAACTTAATGAATCAATCGAGCATATTAGTATTTAATAATTATCTTATTATTTATTCTTATCATTAAGCACTATTACAAATTATGAATTAGAACTAAAAAATATCATATTATTATAATTAATAATATGTGCTTATGTATTTTTATTTTACACCTATTTTTATTGTGGTGACCGGATGTGGTCACTCCATTTTTCTTACAATTTCTTTTTTATATTAATTTATTAATATCCGGTTCGACCATCCGGTCCAACCGATCCGACCGGTCCGACCTGCCCCGTCAAGCTATCCGGATCGATATCCGGGTCGGGTTTTAAAATATTGCTCTCAACATGCTCTTTTGGCTGATGTTGAATAGGCAAATCTTGACTTGGGGAAGGGGGTAGGGAGGACAAAAGAAAGCCCGAAGTCCATGATTGAACTACTCCCATGTCTCAATAGGTTCCACAATTTTGCACTCGACTTTGTCGCTAAGGCAATGCCACCATAAGTTAACTGCATCTTGAAGATAGTTAGATGAGATCTTCACCATCCTCATTTTCAACATCACATCCAAGATCTTCAAGTACCTTTAGACGTTCCATAATAAGTCATCGATTTCCTTCACTGTCCTCTCAACTTTGTGGGGGTTTTTGCTTAGGAACTTTGATCCTATGCTCACGAGAAGCTCCTTCTTTGCTACGACGATCGTCATCTTGACTGTTGCTTCATCTCCTCACAGAAAGCATTGAAGTCTTCCACATGATGTCTCATATGTCATGAATCTTACTAGCCATAGAATCTTTGAGGTCCATTACCGTCACTTCCATCAATTTGAGTGGCCCATAGAGTGGCACAACTTGTCCTTAACAGACGCGACATCCATATTCATGGACAACGCTTGTTCATGTGTCGCGAATTGGTCTTGCATTTCACCCACATCAAAGTGGCAAAGGGCGAACTTCAAAAGATGACATCATTAAACTCTGAATTCGACATCATTTTTCACTTAAGCATCGATGACTCCCACGACTACCCGTTGAGCAATCCCAAGAAAGAAACTCTAAAACCAACTTGTCACGAGGCTTCTTTTTACTTGCAAGAACTCGTTGGCACCTAGACATGCCCATTATTTAGGCAAGCTCTTTCATATTTTGCTTACAGTAGAATTCTAGTCATTTTGGTGTGACCTATCCAATGACCACTTTTGAGAGCCTTTTGGTCTTTTTGCTTGCGAAGTATTGATCCCAACGCTCGGGACACACAATAATATTGTTCACTAATTTTAGATGAAATCTTAAGTCATGCATACAATAGTTGGCTAAAGATAACTTTTGTATTAAATGCAAATAGCACGGAGAAGTGCAAGTGCTTCCCTATACTATACCACCAGGTAGAATAGAGACATGTGATATGAAGACCTTCACAAGATGTGCAGTCTAATTTCACTATATTTAAAGAGAACTTGCAGAAGAAACTAAATAAGAAAATAGTTAAAAATAATTTGGAAAAAAAATAAATTGAAAATAAAATAAGGCCTGGGACATTTACATGTTCAAAATGTAACGTCAATCATTGTTAGCCCCCCGGGGGTTGGCAAAACAATACCAAATGAGTCATAATCTTATGCAAAGAAAAATGGATGACCAATTCATTTAAAACTCACCACGAGCGAGAGGCGCTCAGCTTTGCAAGAAATAGATGCTCGTGGGCATAGAATTTTAGCATGTCAAATTTTCTTGACCTTATTCTCGGATAGTTAACAAAGATCACAGTGTAATCACAGCAACAAGTTTGTAGACAAGTAGAACCAGTAGCAAATGTAAACATCACAAGAAGATGCTCGTGGCCATAGAATTTTAGCATGTCAAATTTTCTTTACCGGATAGTTAACAATGATCACAGTGTAATCACAGCAACAAGTTTGTAGACAGTAGAACCAGTAGCAAATGTAAACATCACAAGAAGGTCCACAAGGATGCCATACCGATCACAATGTCAACTCGAATAACAATAATGTGCCGTTAATGGAGAAATTTTATTGTCGATAACACAAATACACATATCTATATGAATCACATAACATAAGAAAACTTCAAATCAATCCTTTCCAGCTTTTACTCTTTTGTCTCAAAGAACTGATGAATATGGTCACGAAGGGAGTGGATCAACTGCTATCTTTGCTGCCAAAAGGAAATGAATATTATAGTCAAATAAAAAACGAAAAACATACAGAAATCAATACCAACCAGAAATATTGAAAACCTAAGGTTTGGAAGGAGCATGAGCAGAACAAGGAAAGGATACCCGATCTCACTCTAGAGTCCAGAAGAATGATCATAAGACTACAAAGAATATATGCCTCTTTACAATCATTTGTGAATTCTTTGAAAGTTGACCACATCTTTCATGAACCTTTAGGGTTAGTCTCTTTTTGCACTTAGTGGGCAGCAGAGTTTTTCTAACCTTTTACCAAGATTTTCCCAGAACCCATCTGCTTTGTCTTCGTGATCCTTCTTAGGATGGATAGTCTCAACAAGGGCCTCAAGTTCTTCCTTGGCTCTTTCGAAAATATTCGGACCTTTGACTTTATCAATAGGTGTGTCCTCATTAATGTCATCGCTTGTACCATGTGTTTCTTTGTGATGTATCTTCTCTTTCGGTATTGTTGCTTGAATTTCTTCGCGAATAGGAAATTACAATCAGAGATGATAAGTGAAAAAGTCCAATAATAGAGAATAAGCATTCATCAACCAAGATTTTAATTGCAAACAATAGCAAGTCCTATGTTGCCGTACTCAAGTTTGATCTAGCTCCTATGGTTTGAGTAAAGAAAAATATACTTTTTCAGGATGTTAATAAAAAGTGAGAACTGGAAGCCTACTCCTCAAATCTCACAAAAAAGAGCTATTCAATGTAACTGAAGATCATCCAAACTAAACTAATCTAGCAGGCAACACTAAAGCAGAAACAGACAGGTTATTAAATATCAATCTCAAGTAAGCATTCCATGCAAATGAAAGTAAATACATACAACCAGTCCAAGTTCATATTTTTCGCTGATGTGGACGATTCAAGTCAGCTGAAGATATTATTCGAATAATGGACTTCCGGTATTATGCAGAACTAGTTTTTTCCAAATAAATTATGCAGAACTGTTGACAGTCCAGTTCCCAAGTTGTTAAATTCATAGGACAACTAAATTAATCGAACATAGTTAAAGTATCTGATAAAACATAGCTTCATGCCTGGTATCACATATGTTAATCCCATAAATTATGCAGAACTACCTAGAATGCCACTTCAGAAGAATGTTAATCCCATATGTTATTGGATGAAAAAAAAAATACCATCTTCATTATCTGATCCTTTCTTTGGATGGATGGCCTCCACAATGGCCTCGATCTCTTCCTTTGCTCGCTCAAAAATGTTTGGGCCTTTAACTTTGTCTATCGGTGTGTTCTCATCAATATCATCGCTCCTTCCATGAGTCTCTCTGACATGAGTCTTATCCATGACTGCTTCAGCCTTTCCTGACATATTTCCTAAATCAATTATTTTCTCTCTCTAACAAATAAATCCAAAAATGCTTTAACACTGAATTCTTAGACATCTTAAGCTCAAAATCATCAGTTTCAGACATAAGAACAGCATCTGAGGAATCGTCACTATTGCATCTCTAACAAAATGAGATCTTTAAAATTAGTAAGCCTAAATTCTGTAAAATGGACGAATTTTTCTTTCCGCAAATCGATTCGATTAAGAAACATTGTTCGAAATTCTATTGTCTGAGAAAGATGATATAGAAACACAACAAAGGGCCAGAAACAGTTCTTTTGAACGTTATCAGGCGTAAAAGATGCAAATTCGAACAGAACGGATAGGAGGGAGGGTTACGCAAAGAATTGTTCAAGCAAACCATTGGAGATCAATACAAGAGAGAACGCTTTACCTCTTCTTCTTCTTCTTCGATCGGGAGATGGAGTTGCTGGCGATTGATGGATACGGGAACCCTAGCGACACAATAGTTGTAAAGGCTGAATTAGGAAGGGAAAAAAATCTCGATATTTTATTGTTTTATAGCTAAATGGGGTGTAGTTATTTTCTCAATTCGTAATTATAAAATAAGTAATGCATAATTTTATAAGATTAATTCGATGGTTTAAGTAGTATATAAAGATAGGAATAAATGGAGGTGTTACTTAAATAGGTCACATCGTTGATGAATATAATTTTTTTTAAAATAATTTATTATAAATTATTAAATCTATTATATATCTAATCTTTTATAATTAATAAAATAAATAATATTATATTATCTACTTAAATAAATAATACACTAACTCATAAAGATAACAAATTATTATCATTAATCAATCGAGATTAATTAAAAATGCGTGACTAATTACTCAAATTATTTGGGAATAAAGGCATGACTTGAATAATAGTAGGAAGTCTTACTAATCTTTTTATTTTAAAATTCTTTTTTATATTAGGTCGTCACTTTTTATTAATAAAAATATTAAAATTATCTTTTTATTGCTATAAATACATTTAATCTAATTACGACGGATAACATTTTTAATATTTTTTTGTGTACACAAGTACTCCAACTGTCTCTACACGTCAACCCATTGATAATTATTACATTGTTTGATCAGATTACAATTGACAACTACTATTTGACTTCATAAATAAATTATTACATGGTATAATAGTAAAATACGAATAAAGTTCTCAAGTACTAACGTTCATCCTTATATGACCAGGCCAATTGGGCTTGGCCCATCGTCACCAAATGGATGGGTCCAAATTGGCCCAAACTTCACAGTCTCTCTTCTTCGTGGCTGTCGAAAGTTTCAACAAGCAACGAATCGAAGGAAAAGAAAAAAAAAGCAAAAAGAAAAAAAAGGTCAGGGTTTTCGGAAGCTCCGGAGCACCAGAAAATGGCATCTAAAACCCTAACTCGGATCGGAGCACCTCTCATCAGGCGCCTCGTCGTCTCCAATCCCTGGAAGACCGGTACCGAAGCCCTACTGCCTCCATTATGCACCAATCCTTTGATGGTCCGGTCGTCACCGACGACGCTCCAGAACCACCAGTCGCCGGCGTCTGGAGTAGCAGGAGCAGGAGACGCAGGAACCTTGTGGAGGTTGTCTTCGAACGAAGGGATCTTGTTTCCCTGCGGTCTACCGTCGTCTATTCGCTTTTTCATCGAAGAAGGTTCCATCTCTTCCGTCTTCTGGAAATGTTGATTCTTTGCTGGTCTTGTGTTCTGGCGTCGTGGCATTTATGGGCAGAAACATCGATTTTGTATGTCTCCAATCGCATTGTTATCAGTGAGAACTTTTATGTTCACATAAAAGTGGCATTTGCATGAAATATTTATGCCATGAGCTTGAAATTGATTCTTAACAGTCATATGCCTCATTATCAAATTGTTGATCTGCCAATGAACAAGATCTCATACTTATTGGACTCATGAATTATTTGGAATTGGATCCCAACATGCATGATTCTGACTTTTGGGTAAATGTGCAGGCTAACATACATATTTAGTTCTAGTTCTGTGTAATCTTTTGATTTAAAGGCTCAAGTTTATTATTGAAGTTGTAGCAAAAGATGAACCTTGAATAGATCAGAGACAAAGTTTATAATTCATTCATCATAAAGATGATATCGCAACGGATGTGATTTTGTTCTGTCAAAAATTGTTTCTTTTTTCATGGAGGCAAAAGTTTCTATCTTGTTCCTCTCTATTAACAATGCAAAAGGCTCTGTTTATTCTAATGCTATTTTCTTAGACATTTTTTTTATCGCCGAGCATTCATTCCCCAGCAGTAAATACCTATATTTGAGCGTATGATGATGATAACATGCTTCCTCTGTTTACGGGTGCTGACATTAGTATGTATTTTCTTTAGGAAATGACGATTTAACAAAGGAACCACTACAGATGCTTCCTAAAAGAACTTACCAGCCTAGCCATATCAAGCGCAAGAGAACACATGGTTATCTGTCACGGTACATTCTCCTTCAATTTTACTTGGATTGAGTTGTTGCCCTTTTGTGATTTATGAGTAAGTGGCTGTAAACTTGGCGAACAAATTAATAAGTCTAGGCCAGTAGAAATTGTTTCCATCAACAACATCTTTTTGCGAGAATTTAAGTTGATCTTTGCTCATTTATAAGACATTTCGGAGTAGAGTTCTCATGAAGCTGGCCAAACGCTAGTTATATAATTTGGATGACTTGTCATCCAATCATCAAGTTGGTCTTTTATTCCATGCATTTCATCATTTCTGAATCCTCGAGAAAATTTAATAATGCTTCTTCAAATGGTTTCTGAGTGATTACATCAATCACACGCCTAAACAAGTGCATGACATTATTTGATTATCTTTTTCCATGTAGAAGTAATGTAGTTTTATTAACCCTTCTTTTTGTTTGAGAAGTTGATTGACTTAAACTATCCTTCCTTTGTTTATGTCCCTGGACATGATATGTTTTCTATGGCTATCATGTCCTTCAACTTTAAGTTTGACAATTAAAATGAATGGCTACTAAACATTTTATATGATTTTTCTGCTCAGAATGCTTCCATCTGAGTGTTATCTGCTTTGTCTTATGCAGTAAGGCTACCAAAGGTGGGCGCAAGGTTATTGCCCGCAGGGTGGCAAAAGGTAGGGCAAGAATTGCTGTCTAAGAAGTGTCCATACAAATTTTGATGGATTTTTTGGTGGTGTGCGGATTCGAATGATCAGTTATCTGTGATATATGTAAGCTTTCCTAATAAATTACTATGGAAGCCTTTTTACTTGTACCAGAGAACGTCACAGTTTTATTGTCAACGATCAATTGCTTTCAAGATTTTGTTCCTACCCATTTACTTATTCCCTCTCAGTGTGGAAGTTCGATTTTTGACCATTCTAATTGCTATGTGTCGACATCCTTGTTGACTTAATCCATGAATATTGGAATGTCCTCGGTCGTCATTGAAGGTGGCGAAAAGGTCTTCTCTTGAATTATTGCATCTAAGTGGCGAAAAGGTCTTCTTCTCTTGAATTATTGNTTAATCCATGAATATTGGAATGTCCTCGGTCGTCATTGAAGGTGGCGAAAAGGTCTTCTCTTGAATTATTGCATCTAAGTGGCGAAAAGGTCTTCTTCTCTTGAATTATTGCATCTAAGTGGCGAAAAGGTCTTCTTCTCTTGAATTATTGAGCATAGATCTTGTGAAGGTGACAAATGAACCGAGTACCATAGATGCTTAATTCAATTTTATATAATTGGTCGTTTGTTTGTTTCTCCATGATCGCAAGGAGTAATTCACTAATTTTTGTCTCGTGGATTCGATTAAGATCGGAATATCATTTTCTTCGTGACATAAGACCTTTTATATAAGGCTTTTTATTATGAGAACATATAGTAGATGAGACTTCTCTAAGATCACTCTAAACAGGCACATATATCATAGCCGGTCAAAATTAACTGCATTACAAATATGAGCCTATTCTAAGCTCGAAGGAAGGAGTCGGACGTACTCAAGACGAAATTTGACACCAAAGACTATCCAAGACGTATCTATACGCAGCAGTAAACTAGACACTGTACAAGCATGGACCCAGGACACCATTGCTCACTGAATGATGATATGTACAAGGGAAGGTGAAAGGTGAAATTTGAAGGTAAAGAAGCCACTGATGCTGCCCGTTGAAACCTTTCACCTTTTCTTTGCACGCTTAGTTGGAACAGATGTTGATGATTTGGATGACAAAATGGAACCAGAGGCCGACCTGTTAAGCTCTTCTCTGTCTTGGGTAAATGCATTCATTATCTCAGCATGAAGTTCTTTATATCTGTTCATGCGGTCTTCGTTAGTGATATCTGTAGATACATTGATCTCTGACAGATCGTCACCAAGAAACTTGTTGATGACTCTCGAGCATCTTGGGAAGTAACGCATTCCAAGCTTAACTGTCAAAATAGATTTTCAATGTCAGTTTTGCATAAGAGGATGTTCAACAGGGAAATGCTTTTAGAGGTTTATGCTCATATACTATCTTTTTCATACACTCTAAGAACACTAGTTCTTTATAAAAGGGGATATGCAGAGCTTTTATCAAAAATTCGAAATAGTTATGAGTGACTGTTAAGCGTCACGTTTCTTTGTACAGCTAAGTGAAGAAAACCCATACAAAGTAGTGACATTTTTTTATGCTTGTACTCTCTCAAGAAGTTACTATCCTTGTAATACTCTGAAGTTTTATCTTTAAGGAATTTCTGGCTAACCAAATTGCTAAAACTTGTTCTTGGTGTAAGAGCAAAAAATAATGGCTGCATTTATTTGATACTTGCTCTTGTGTTGCATGGATTCTCATTCTTTTCTCACAAACTGTAACGCCCCATGTTTCAGGAAAAAAATGAAGTGAAACGGACCGTGGACGGTTTAATCGAATTTAAATTTAAACCAGCCTTAAAATTTAAATTTAAAGTTGATTCCAACTCAAACTCTGCTCTAAACCAGTAAACCCTATACTATCCTATAAATACCCTTAGAAAGCCCTCAAGCTCTCTTATTTTCCCTCAGCCACCAAAAAGCCCTCTCTCCCTCTCCTTTCTCTCCTCTTCTTCCTTTAAAGCCTTAAGGAAAGACAACAGTAATTTGTCTTTATTTTTTCTTCTTTCCTTGCCTCATGCTCAGGGGATGCATGCAGGAGAAGCAGCATAGAAGATCAACGGGAGGAAGAACGAGAAAAAGTCTAAAGCCTAAGAAGAACGAGAAGGAAGCCTAGGATTGTTAATAAGGTATGTAAGGAGATCCTTAGGGTTGGTAAAAAAATTAGGTTTATTCCTCTACCTGTTTTTAATATTTTATTCATTGAAATGAGAAGAAAAATATTTTCCTCTATTTTATACGAAGAGTTCATGATACTTAGAATCAGAAAACATAGATCTAACAAAGAAGAAATCATCATGAAAGTCTTCTATATAAGTTTTAATGGATTTTCGAATTCTCGAAATAATATTAAAGTAACGATGGCAGACGGACAAACATGGACCGCGTTCCTCGAATGCGGGCCATGTTGCGCCGTCCGAAAGATACCCCACGGTAGACGCAGACCGTGTCCATATTGGATACGGACCGTGTCATGGCGCGGGTTTTGTGAAAACCATAAAGCGGATTGTGTTCACTAGACCGGCCCTGTTGAACCGGTTGAAGGAAATCGCACGCCGACACATGGGCCATGTCAACCCATGACATGGACCGCGTCCCGACAAAGGAAGCACCACGCCCAAACATGGGTCATGTTCCTCTTGGACATTGGATGTGTTCCGGCAGCACATGAGCACGGGTCATGTCCTCCCTGAATCGGACTATCATGGCGGCGAAGAGTGTGAAACCCCAGATCGGGTCGTGTTCCATTGAATTGAGCCACATTAAACCTAGGGATGAACAATGACCTGTCACCCGAACCGAACTGCGTTTGAGAATAGAAACCCTAAAATAATGCAAACTAACGGACAAAATTGGCCGTGTCGGAATTCCACATGGACCACATCCATATTGAAGATGGAAATTAACGAAGACGCGTCGTCGACCCGAACTATGTTGATTGACCAAGAGAAGAATGCACACTAGAAAGGGACATCAATGGATTTAGAAACGGACCGCGGGAAGGGCGATGAACACGAGAGGATGGACACAGGCCGTGTTGCATCCTAACACAAACTGTATTCCGAAAGACCGATGTGACAACACCAATACATGACGGAAACGGTCCATGTCACTCCCTGACACGACTCATTTTTTCGAAGGAAAGGTTTTATATAATTTTATATGAATGTTAATGAAATTTTAAAGATAAGTCAAAGCCTAAAGAAAGATAAGGAAAGATTAAAAGAAGCAAGATAAAAAAATGAAAGTTGTAAGTCTCTATGTGCACTGATTGTCAAAGGAAAAAAAACAAAATTAAAAACAGAAATTAAAGTTAGAGATAAGGGGTGTCGTTGAAGGCAAAACAATGAAACCCCACAATGATGAAGGCAAATTTGGGATTCCCACCATATAGAAATGTTTGTCCACCAAATAGGGTTGTCGAGGTGGTATACAACCATTGACGAAGATACATAAAGTGCCATGAAGTTCCCTTAAAGAGATGAAGAGCTTTTCACGTGATCAAAAGATCAAAGACGAAAGAAGTTGAAAGATAACTTCTAGAAAAGAAAAGAAAAAAAAGATAAAAGAAAGACAGATGCAAAGATGAAAGCAATGAAAAGAAAATACAGAACAAAAGTTGTTCTAACGAAAAAAAAGGCACAAAAGAATAATTTGCTGAAAGAAAAGCAATCCATTATAAGAATGATGCTTGTACATTAATGTTTATATTTCATGTCTTTATATTCATATGTTTTCAAGGTACTTGAAGATTATGTTTTCCAGTATGTTTTATTATTCTTTATTTTTATTACTCTTATTTGAGTCTAACATTCCGAGCATTAGCTCACGGAAGGTCTCCTTCCTCTGCATTTGGGTCCTACAGACATACAGGACTAAGTTTTGATGATGATGACACAAGATGATTGCATATGGTTTGGACTAGGTCTAATTAGATATCAATTAATAGAGTTGTAACATAAAGTATTTAATGAATATGGCCTTAGTCCTCATTTATATGATTAAATTTCTACAATGTTTTAATTTATTTTAATTTTCGCACAAGTGTACAAGATGTCGATCATAAAAGACTCAAAAATCAAGTCAAAGTTAAACATGAGTAACGTCCTTAAGAGCCATCCGGATAAGTATTTGAAGTAGCTTTTGGGGGCGTTACACTGACTACATAGAATTGACCTTTGATATACTATATAACTTATAACCTATAGGAAACTAGTTGCTGATGGTTTAAAATACAAAGAATTATGGTTCCATTTTAAGATAGACATATTCCTTTTGCCTGTGCATAAACTAGAAAAGTACCTGTCTTGTACAGAGCTTCCATTCGTAGTGACTGTTCTTCCGTCATGTCATAAGGTATTGTGGTTTCATCTTCTGCTGGCCTCTTGTTACCCGAATTGAGGGTTAATAATGCGTTGCTGGGTTTAAACTTTAATGTACCGTCAACACGAGCAATCTTCATGGCAACTTTTGCTTCCATAGGAAATAAATTTAATGCCAACCAAACTGCGCCAAGAGCAACCAGTTTGAAAAATTTAGATAGAACAACGGAAATAGTATCATGGATTGAACTTGGAATGCAAGTAGCATAGCTAAGATCATAAAGATGGCAATCTACATAAAAAAGAAAGAAGGGAATATGTAATTACTAAGGCAGCATCTGACATGAACAATTACCTCTGCTTTCAAGGTACAGTAATTTCCTTGGCAGATCATAGTTTTCCATTGCTCGAGGAAGAAAATTTTCTTTTGCAAATAAATCTTCCATCTCTGCATGCTCCAACATCTCAATGCATGCTCTTTCCTTAGGAGAGACCTTCCCTTGCTCAACTTGACTGTAGTAATCAATTGATTTGGTAAGCCTCTTGGAGATCTGAAGTGCTTTCCTGTTGTCTTGTGTGAGATCAGATGTTTGAGCTCCCTTTGTTAACACAGACATTATGATTTCTGGATCTTTGCGCATAGCTGCAATGTGAAGAACAGTGTACCCTCTGTGATTCCTAAGGTTAACATCCGCAATTTCGAGATCCAGAAGCTCTTTTGTAACTTTCAAATCACAGTGAGCTACTGCATAGTGCAGAGCAAATGCTTCATCAAGGGAGGTGTGTCCCTCTTCCAAAAGCATTTGCACCAATTGAATGTCATCTGAATCGAGAGCTCTGTATATGCTTTTCATTTTTCTGTCAGTAAATCTCAGATGTTCTTGTTCATCTAAACCAAGACTTGAACGAGACTCCATGATCTTCTTGACAGTATCTGGAGGCAATCTCTTTTCAAGTGTCATATAATCAATATCCGATTTGATGATTATATCAAGGCATTTCGTGAGCAATTTCAGACATGCATTTCCACACAAATTTGCAACAGACAGAACGTGTAGCACATCATCGACCACAACGTTTTGAAGAATGTCTAATAGGTGCCTCTGCAAATAGAAGAATCCAATAAGGTGCTTCCATAAGCAATTACTTGAGCACTAAAAGTTCCAATAAGTACACAAAATCAAGCAAAGTGCTTTAATAAAGACACCTTCTTTGTGACTGACCCACTGCTGAAACCCATCTAAAATTTCCCCAAATGGAACCAAAATCAATTATTTTTCCTTCATGTCGTTTGCAAAGGATCAACATTTGTCCAAAAAAACACAAACTATACGACAAGGAGAAATTATTTTGATGTTAATTTACCAGTCAAACCCACCTTAAAACCTTCAAAATTGGCATGTAAACAATTTAACTCCACTCAAAATCTCTGAAGCGAAGCATCAAATTGTGTAATACCACGATAAATTGAGTGCACGGAAACGATGCAAGCATTCTTTGTGACCTGGAAGAGGCTGACGAGCTCTTGAATCTTGAAGGTGACCGCGGCGTAGAGCACCTGGATCATGAAGTGGATAGCGGGCCAGCACGTCTCGTGGCGGCCGCATTCCTCGTCGGCGCACTCCGCGATCCCCCTCGGCAGCTCCTCCACCCGCCCGCCGTAGATGTACTCCAGCACGGCCGCCAGCGCCTCGTACTCCACCTCGTATCCCGGCAGCAGCTCCTTGAGCTCCAGCTTGCCCCCGTCCCCGCCGGCGGCGAAGCGCTCGCGGAAGAAGTGGCTGCGCGCGGAGAGCACGCAGCGGTGGACGGCCACCTCGCGCTGTGATTCCCCGGAGCCGACGACGATGCATGCGTCGGAGCAGAAGGCGAGTTCCTTCGGGGAGCGGAGGAGGGAGAGGAAGTGCTCGGAGAGGCGCCTGAGGGGGACGATGTCGGCGGCGGCGGCGGAGGCGTCGAAGGCGGACACTGGCTCCTCTTCCGGCGGCAGGATCGACGGCGGAGAAGGAGAAGACGGGTAGCAGGCGGTGCTGGTGACGTCGGAGTCGGAGAAGAAGAAGAGGGGCGTCGGCGGTTCCATGGGGGAGGAAGCGGATGGCCGGAAAGAGAGAGAGAGAAAGGAGAGGCTGCGGTGAGCTCACCGGAAGGTGTTATGAGCGCGGGGAACGGTCTCGACAGGCGGCGGACACGTTGATTGCAGGCGACCAAAAGCCATTTAAAAAATAAACAGAGGGATATAAAAAAAATTAAAATAATGTTACGCCAACGTGGAAGCTTCGGATTTTTCTTACAGGTTTTGTGTAATTTTTTTACAGGTTATAAAAAAAATATATGTATATATAAAGATTTATTGAAATTTCATTTTTAAATTGTCTATCACACAACTTATTTTTTGGATTCATGGTTTTTATTTTCACGAAATAATCTTTTATCTCACTTTTATCAATCTACACAAACGTTATTTAATTCAATATTCGAATTATTGACTTTAGTCAAAACATCACATAGAAATGTTTCTGTATGTCTAGAATATCAATTTTCAGAAAGAGACGTGTATACTTCAACATGGTTTTGGATCAATCAAGGATTTAATATAATTGTCTTCAAAATGACATCATTATATATGACATCATTAATTAATATTTATTATTAAATTTTCATCCAGCAAATGACGTACTAATGTTAACTAATTCACAACAATTAGCTAATAACTATTAGATATTTGAATTTATTAAAAATATTTGGCAAATGCTATATTCAACCATTTGAACAATATAATTTATTTATATGTATCTTAAATTAAAGATACTTTATTTTAACTAATTTAACATCAACAGATACAATAATAAAAAATATTTAACCAAATTACTTATAAATTAATAAAATAATAAAGAATAAGTGTGTTACGCAACTAATAATTAAGAATGAAAAATATCTTAAGGTATACTTAAAAATAAATTTTAACACACACTAGTAATAATCTTAAATGTTGATTTTCAAACTCTTAAAATATTAACTACCACTTATTTGTATTATTATTAATTGTTTTTACCTGTAATATATTGCAAGTTAACACACAACACACTACGTTATTTTAAAAGTATAACATAAATTCATTAATAGATCCACACACACGACTTATCAATGACGTCCAGAAATTTATTTTCCATGCACCTTCTTTACTTTGAATTTATATATAATTGCCGGCATATTTAAATGAAATACAAGTGTAACAAATTTTAAAAACGAAAAAAAAATTGATTGTTTCATTGTTTGGATTTTTTTATAGTTAAGAATAAATGGTAATTATAAAGTTCCAAAGAAACAAAAGTGAAGTGGTCCATTTGACCAATGAAAACAATATTATAATGTTACATTTAAAACAATAAATATCCTATAAAGCAGTGGTTCGGAAAAAAGGTTGAGTTGGTGGAATTGATGCTACTTCATTATTTGGTAAAGGTAAATGTTACTCGTCTTTTTTTATGTTAAAGGTAAGTACATAATACTAGATCTAACTTATAGTCTTTTGCTCCTTTCACCATAAGAAATTAAGAATAATGCATGATATATAGGATACCACATAATTAAGTTTTTCTTTGATATTATATTAATTTATTTATAATGCGTTGAGATTCTTGTCTTCATCATTGCCTAAATTATGTTTTTATGTTTCAGTAGGTTATATTCTAAAGTTAAGTGGCCATCAAATGACATAAATGTTCAACTTGTAGATTGTTCAATTTGTTCTGCAAGTAGCTCCTCATGTGAGCCTATATATTCGGGTACCTAACTAGCTTAAATGGAAGGCCCGACGTCCGCACTCCACACCACTATGAAAAGAGCACTTCCTTTCCTTATAGTTTTTTTATCCAATATCAATCTAATTGGTTCTGATAAGTAGCGGAAAATACTACGAGATCGAATTTTATAAGTGTCATATACCCGAATTAACATTGAAATTATAATACTCTAACAAATATCTGATAGTAGAATAGCCATATGTATATGACTAGTGTACATAGGAACTATTTAGGTAGCATATTCTCCAAAGCTAATAAGTGTCTTCAATTCAGAGTACCTACTATTACAAAGTAACTAATTATATTAACAAAGCATAGAGCATGTGCCTTAATTAGTTTCTTTTTCTTTTTCAAAAGTTCAGCACACATCTGCCTTAATACAAGTATTTATGTATTAATCAAAGTTTTTTCTTTATA
This sequence comes from Pontederia paniculata, assembly GCA_001647135.1. Lineage (NCBI taxonomy): Eukaryota > Viridiplantae > Streptophyta > Magnoliopsida > Commelinales > Pontederiaceae > Pontederia > Pontederia paniculata. Next base: position 6,755 of record LTAE01002875.1, on the reverse strand, counting down.
ATTGTATAATTTTTATAACTCCCAATTCTTCACTTTGCCTTTGGTTACAATATGAGATGACATGCCCATGCAACATTGAGAAATTAGATAAGCTACCAACTATCTGAAAAATTATTTTTTTAAGAAAAGTATTATCGTTATTTATATTACTTAATAACCACCCTCAACTATAAGCATGGACTACTAAGAGAGAAAAAAATAGTTTCAAGTCTCATTAATTTGAAGTTTGAACTTAAAATTTTTCAATCATGCTTTGATATCATATTGAATTACATATGCTATGAAAGAGCAATATTTTTAATTATATTTATATTCCTAACAAAACTCTTGTTTCATTTTAGAAAATTATTCACAAGGAAATTCAGATCATTGTTGCATGGCAATGATATCCCAAAAACTCGTCAGATCAACTACAATTGTGCATGTGAATTAGATCCATATTAGATTAGAGAGAGCATGCAACTAAAGGAACACTACAAGAAAGATGCCTTTTTTGCTTGCTAATTACGGGTAACAATCGAGCAATCTACGAACTACAAGTGTTAAAAGAATAAAAAAGTTGCTAGCACATCAGCAAGTAAATTGGCATGCCCGCCACTAGTGAGCAATATTGTGAAGGATGAGAGAAAAGCTTTCCTCGCCAAAAAGGAAAAAAAATATTTTTATTACAAGTTAAATATAACAAAAACATTGACGGATAATTTGCGAGTAAATATTTGCTTGTAAAAAAAGTTAAATATAGCGAGCGAATTGGGGAACATATAAAGAGACAAGTTTTCTCTTCAATTTCTCGTAAAGTAAATTTTTGCGGGTAATTTCTAGAGAGCAATTTATCGAGTAATATTCTGCTTGCTAATCCAGAAGAAAAGTTGACTCCCACTTGATTCCAATCTTTTCCCTTTGCAATATTACGCCTCACTCCTATTATTGTCGTTGCGTCAATCGCCGTCCCATTAATGGTGCCTTCGGCAACGAGCGCGGGCTCTGCCTTGTGCACGGATGTAGCCCTCGCATGCGGAAGCAGCACCCGCAAGGCAGCACTCGCTCGAGGGCTAGCCCACGCGTTTTGTGTTGTAATATCTTGGTAAAATTTTTCCTTCATATGTGTTCATGTTGTAATATCTTAGTAGAAAAAGTTCCTTTGATTCCCCAGCTTGTTTGCTATAGTGAATTAGTAATAAAAAAAATCTTAAACTACTTTTTTTGCAAATTACCTTTGTGAATTTCTAGTGGAAATACAAGTTGGAAGGTGGAGAAATTCCTATGATCCACACTCTCATTTGTTATTGTGGAAGCATGATCATATATACAACTTGATACATTAGTTGTAACAGAAAATATAACAGAGAACAAAAGATATACTACTAAGATATGCTACTCCAAGTTTGTTATTCGTTAACTGCACGTCAACGTAATCTGAATTCTCTGTAATCTTCAATACTCCCCCTTAAGTTGGAGCATGAATGTCAATGATGCCCAACTTATGGAGTAGGAAACACAATCTATCTCTGTCCAATGATTTTGTAAAGAGGTCCATTAACTGATGCTTTGTGGAAACATAAGAAGTGACGATATGCCCTGATCGGCCCGACTTTCCCAAATGCCCACCACTGGTCCATTAACTGATGTTTTGTACGCTCGTGGAAAACAGGATTGCGTGCAATATGTAGTGCTGCTTGATTGTCACAAAACAGACGCATTGGCCACACATGATGAATGCCAAAACTATGTAATAGATTACATTTCCAAACAAGCTCGCTAGTAGCATCACCCATGGACCCATACTCAGCTTCTGCAGTGGAGCGTGAAACTGTGCTTTGTTTCTTTGATTTCCATGCAATCAAACAACCACCAAGTGAAATCAAATATCCTGTTATGGATCGTCTTGTCATTGGACATGCAGCCCAATCCGAATCACAATATGCATCTAGCTGTAACACTTTGGGACGTTTGAGAATGAGGCCGCGACCCGATGAACCCTTCAAATACCGCAAGACACATAGTGCAACATCCCAGTGCGTCGTGCGAGGTTTATGCATGAACTGTGACAAGATATGTACTGAATGACTAAAATTTGGCTAGGTTACTGTCAAGTATATAAGGCGCCCGACGAGTCTGCGATATTGTTGTGGATCATCTAGTAATTTCCCACAATGATCATCAAGTCACAACCATTGCTCCATGGGAAAAGAACTTGGCTTAGCAGCAAGTAAGCCACATTCACTTAGTATGTCAATGTCATATTTTTGTTGAGATAGAATAATGCTAGAAGATCCTCGAGATGCTTGGATTCCAAGAAAGTACTTTAGTTTGTTGAGGTCCTTTGTATGGAAGCGCAAGATATTCTTTGAAAGACATACATGACGAGTTATTGTTGTCGGCCAATACTAAGTCATCAACATAAACAAATAGTGCCATAAAGATGGATCCATGTTTATAGATGAATAGAGAACTATCTGCAGATGATTGGACAAAACCGTATGTAATAAGAGAAGAGGCAAGCTTAGCAAACCAGTTTCTTGATGCTTGACACAACCCATATAAGGACTTGTGTAAATGACACACTTTATTATGTCCTGCAACATTGAAGCCAGGAGGAACTTTCATATAGACCTCCTCTTCTAAATCACCGTGGAGAAAAGTGTTGCTTACGTCCAATTGATGCAATTCCCAATGAAAATATAGAGATAATGTTAATAAGACCCGAACACTAGTGAGCTTTGCCACTGGTACAAATGTTTCATGAAAATCGATTCCTTCAATTTGTGTGAATCCTTTGGCAACTAATCGTGCCTTATAGCTCTCAACAGTACCATCAACATGCCTCTTCACTTTAAAAACCCATTTGCACCTAATAGGGTGTTTGTTTGGAGGGAGATCTACGATACTCCAAGTTCCTTGCTTTTCAAGCGCAATAATTTCTTTTCGCATTGCAGTCCTCCAACGAGTATCCCTACAAGCTTCTGAATATGTTCTTGGTTCTGTGTCACCATCAATGGCAGCTAGAAATGCCTTGTGAGATTGTGAGATATCATTATATGAAACAAAATGTTCTACTGGATAGACCATACCTAAAGAGCTGATATAAATGAGGTGATGTTTGAGGGAAGAGTTTATCATGTAGCACAGTGTTACATACATAATCATTATACTTGGCTGGAGCTTGTTTTTGACGAATAGATCGAGATGGTTGAGAAGGGAATGTTGCATCCAATGTGACTTGTGTATTTGATTGTGCTGTTATAACATGACTCCCTCTATCTAAAATACTTGTGCTACTCGTATCCTCTAATTCAACAAGTGAAAGTGAAGAATCAGAATTACTTGATTCTTCTAGCTGCTGTCCAAAAGGTATCATCTCAGGTTCATTCATGACCTTGTCATCAACGCAACTTGCACTAACAATTGGTAAAGGGACAACGGAGTGTTCTTCTCCTTCCTTAGGAAATTTATAGAATTTTCCTTCATTAAAAGTAACATCTTTTGACACAATAACTTCATGAGTATTTATGTCATATAATTTCCACCATTTTTGTCCAATAGGATAGCCAATAAAAATACACACTTGACTACCAGGGCTAACTTTATTATTGATTCTAGACTTAGCATGGGCATAACGTATTGATCCAAAAATACGTAATTGATCATAAGAGGATTTCTTTTTAAAAAAGTACCTCGTAAGGACTTTTCCCTTGCAAAAGTTTACATGGAGTGTAGTTGATTAAATAGACTGCTGCAAGCACACATTCTCCCTAAAACTTGATTGGTAGCTGTGCTTGAAACAAGAGTGCACACGCAACATTGAGGATGTGTCGATGTTTTCTTTCAACACACCCGTTTTGTTGTGGTGTATCAACACAACTTGTTTGATGCAATATTCCTTCTTCACGCATAAAGATTTGCATCTTTCTTGATGTGAACTTTCGGCCATTGTCAATGCTATACACTTTGATTTGCTTACCAAATTGATTCTGCACCATTCGACTAAAATACATCATCATTTGATAAGTTTTAGACTTGTCATGTAGAAGAAAAACCCATGTGGTTATAGAATAGTCATCGACGAGAGTGAGAAAAAAACTTTGCACTAAGACAAAGAAGAAGTTCTATAGGGCCCCCAAATATTACAATGAACTAAATCAAATGGTTCATTTGCATTGTTGCAAGAAGTAGCATAAATATTGCGTGTTTGTTTAGCACACATACAAATATCACAAACTGAAGAGTTTTGCTCTTCATTAGTCTTGAACTGAAAAATATAATTAAGAGCCATGTTAGTAGGATGCCCCAAATGTTTGTGCCAAGTATCATAATCATCTTGAATTTCAGCCTTGTACACAGAAATTTGTGTCACCCGTGCTAGATGGTAGACTCCACCTTGCATCTCACCCACTCCAATCGGCATCTTCGATTTGAGGTCCTGGATAACACAAAACCATGGAAGAGTTATGGTGGCACAATTTAAATTTGATGTCAATTTTGTAATAGATATTAGGTTGCAACAAAATCCTGGTACATAAAGCACATATTTTAGAATCAAATTGGGTCCAAGTACAACATCTCCTATTAAGCTTGCACTAATGTTCTTGCCATCTGGTAATTGAGTGGGATAAGGATGCTCAATTTCTGTAAGGTTGGAGGGATGTTGTTTGGTTCCCGTCATATGTAAAGACGCTCCTGTGCCAATGATCCAATCAACAAATAAATGAGGTAGATTTATACCTATCATTTGTAGATCATTAGAGCTTTTCATGGCATTAAGGAGATTTAAAAGTTGTTGATACTGGTCATTGGTGATGGTTGGCGCCGTCATGGTAGCTTATGCAGATGCAATCATATTTGATGAAGCCTTTATGCTATTTCCGAGGCTTGTCCTTTAGGTGCTACTTCAGGGGTTTTTCACACATTTTTGTTAGATTTGGTGTTGCGACGTACCCAATATGAGCCTGGTAGCCCACTAGTTGCCAACAACGATCTCTCTGATGTCCAAGCTTGCTGCAGTGCTGACATCTTGGTCTTTGTTTTGGAACTACACTAACACATTCCTTCTGACCTCCTTGTGCATAAAAGGTAGAGATATTTGCCTTTTCTTCCTTGCTTTCAACAATCATGCATTGTCTTTCCTCCTGAATGACAATCGCATATGCTTTTCCAAGAGATGGAAGATTGTGACCGAACCGTTCCATAAACATCGTCTAGTCCCATAAGAAAGTTATGTAGCTTCTCAATTTCATTTTCTTGTGCATACACTTTGGCAGCCTCACAACTGTAGTTGCATATGCAAACCAGCATTATAAAGTACTCATCCAACTCATCCCAGAGACTCTTCAATTTGGTGAAGTAGCTTGTGACTGATTGAACACCTTGTCGTAATAGGCTGATTTGTGTCCTGATCTGATGGACACGGGGAGCATTTCCTGAGAATAACACTCTTTTAAATCATCCCACATTGCTTTAGCTGTGTGTGCATAAGCAATGCTACTCTGCAGAGTCTTCTCTAGAGAATTGATGATCCATGCTTTAACCATGGAGTCACATATTTCCCAGCCTTGGAATTAAGGCAATTCCTTTGCTGGCTTTGCCAAGGAACCATCAACAAAGCAAAACTTGTTCTTCACAAGCAATGCATTATGCATCGCTCTTGCCCACATGGAATAGTTTTCTCCATTAAGCAAGCAAGTAATGAGAGGCGTTCCTGGATTGTCTGAAGATTTAAGGAGATATGGAGACAATCCTTTAGCAATATTGCTGCCTCCAACCTCAACATTGCTGCCTTAAGCATCCTTCTCCATCTCGAATGTGCATATCTAGAACTTAATTTGCTTCTTTAATATCATGTAAAGGCTTTGATACCATGTGAATTCTTGTGGAAATACAAGTTGGAAGGTGGAGAAATTCCTATGATCCACACTCTCATTTGTTATTGCAGAAGCATGATCATATATACAGCTTGATACACTAGTTGTAACAGAAAATATAACAGAGAACAAAAGATATACTACTAAGATATGCTACTCCAAGTTTGTTATTCGTTAACTGCATGTCAACGTAATCTGGATTCTCTGTAATCTTCAATAACCTTCCACTATTTTCTAGCATTGTGATTCATATGTCCAATGCCTCTCTAATGATAGTGATGTCTCATCATTGTTCTCATTTGTGCTTTGAAATTTCTTAGCAACATATGTTCATAAAGTCTGGTTTCATGTATATGTTATTTTGGTTTGCAGAAGGTTTGTTTGTTAGTTCAAAGGTGTTTGATATGCTCCTTAATTATTTTATTTTGTTGTGTCATAATGCTCCAACATTGATAGGTCATACCTACTACCGTTAGTTACTTTTGCATGTTTTCTCGTTGATTTTCTTATAAATGTCATTGCTTTTGCACACATATGTTGAATCTAGGATCCCAAGAGTGTTTTTATGATCACAAATTTGTAAGGGAACTTAGTCTATAATGATGAACGTGTTGAGCTGATTTCTGTAACAGGATATGTTCAAGTTCAGAGTTGATAGGTCGACCAAAGCTGAAGGAATGGACGACCTGTGTACACGGAAGATATATCAGAAGAACTACGTGTGCAGTGGTCGTCCTAAACATATGAAGCGGTCGACCAACATTAAAAGGAGGAATATATATGGAGAGGAGCAAAAGGATGACCTGTCGATCAGTGATAAAGAAAGGACGACTAGAGCAAAGGGCTTAACTGAAAAGGTCGCCCGATGATGAGAAATGGGCGACCGAAGGCAACACC